>QLPG01023279.1:0-10042 GCA_003314385.1 Gomphus sp. MG54 | reverse complement strand
ACACGAGGTGCATATAGTCCGTGGGCTGAGGGCATATGGTTGGATAGGCGAGCGAGAGCAGAGTTGGGCTGAGTAGGCTGAATTGAATAGTCGGCTTGCCAGCGTACAGTTCCTGACAGTATCCCCCCCTTATGGCTGAGTCCCATGAGGCCACAGAAATGAAGTTCTAGATGGTGGCCTCATTGGAGTTCGGAAGTGTGAATGCATATAAGAGAAGTCGTGAGGGAGTTTGGGGGGTACCCATCGTCAACATCGCCAATGGACGAAGAAAATCTTATCAACCTGTCATATGTCTGCAAGCTGTTGAAGATGTATAGCTTGCCCATCTCCACATACCTCCACACCGCCCATCGTCCTCCTGCTGACATGCCTACCCCCACCCCATCAATGATTGAGCATACCCGTGCACAGCTCAAAGAGGATGCAAGGAATGCTATTGATATGCGAGCGCGATGGGTTGAAGGATTGCACTTGAAAAGTGCAAAGGTGAGTGATCCCTCGCTCAGATATGTCGTAGTACTGACTAGGAGTTTCTAGTACGCTCGTCTGGAAATGCGGAATGATGAGTTTGAGTCCAAGACCGTCTTCTACTGCGATGCAAGGCTTGTGGAAGAAGATGATGATACACCTTGGATCAAGGGCCGCAAATCTGACGTTCCCTGTGAGCAGTGCATGCAATGGCACAACACTTGCCTTCAGAAATGGGACGGAGAGTTGGACATGGGAGCTTGTGTGTGGTGTAGTGAGAGGGGAGTGGGTTGTAATATAAATGTGTGAGGTAGGGGGACCAGTAAGAGGAAAGGTAAAGGTAAAGGAAAGGCGAAGAGTAGTGAGGTTGGAGGAAGTCCGAGGAAGGCAAGGGAAGGTATGCCTCAAGTTTGGGATTTGGACAGACTGGGACCCTCAAAAAGGGCGAGGATGTGTACTCCCCTTTTCCAGCTTTCTCGCTCGTTGTCTCCACTGCCTGATCCCTCTACCCTCCTCACAATGGCAGTTCAAAAGACACTGCAACCTAGGGCATCGACCCCTAGCCCTCCACCCCCTCCACCCCCTCCTCCACCACCTGCGCCAACCCCTCCACCTCCTCCACCTTCTGTGCCACATTCTTCTCCTCCTCCACCACCTGCTCATGCCACCATGCCACCTCCCAGACTCGTACCTCCTGTACCTCCAGCCTCTACACCGGTCACTATGCTGACCGCTGCCCTTACGGAACTGCAGCAGTCCGTCAAAGCTCATCGTAAGGAGCTTTTGGAACACAAGTTCCAGGTGTCAGAGAGCCACATGACCAATGAGGAATTGTGAGGTGAGATCAGAGAATTGCCAGGTGAGGTGAATGAGCTGCGGCTGTTACTACAGAGTCAGAGGCCACAGAGCAAGGAGTTGTCTGAGCTGCCAAGGGTGCATGGAACTTGGGAAGGTTGGGTGACTGGGGACGGAAATGTAAGGAATGTTTTTGATGACTTGGATGGGGAAGGAGAAGTAGAGTTGGGATTGTAGAATAGAATTTTAATGGTGATTTGAAACATGAGTTTGAAGTTCAGGAATAGAGTTGAATTGGAATAAGGAGTGAATGAAAAGGAAACTGAGGATTTGAACTTGAAAACGGAAGGAAGAAGCTGAATTGCGAGTTGGAATGAGAATCGGAATTGAAGATTTTTTTTTTGAACTTGAAGACAGAGAGAGCGGAACTGAAATGCAAGAGTGATAATAAATGGAATGAGCGAGAGTGAATGGAAGAGAAATTGTGAGGTGCTTATGGAATGGGTAATGGTCCAGGTTTATCTGGATATGACTTGTGAAAGTCTTGAATGAGTTCTGTTGCAAGGAGCCATGAAGTTTCTTCATCTGTGCCCTCATATCCTGCCCACCGCACTAAGTACAACAGCCTACATGCCATACGTCTATTGTCGATTTTTGAGTCAAGGATGTCAGATATCTTGAATTCGGGTTCACTGTCGATTATGACTGGGGGAAGAGGAGGTTAAATGTGATTAGGAATGGGATTAGGAGTGGCTGGCTCAAGCATTGAAATGTGGAATACAGGATGTACTGCGTTCATGTGGCCTGGGAGTTTCAGAGTAACAGAGTGAGTACCAGGACGTGCAATGATTTCAAATGGACCCAAAAACTTCTCAGCTAGCTTCTTTGCAGGACAGGTGGTCCTGAGAAATTTGGCTTTGATAAATGTGAGACTGCCAATGGCAAAGTCTGGAGATGGAAGTCATTTGGCGTCAGCTGAGGATTGGTACATTTGTTGAGCATCGAGGATGTTGGTTCGAAGTTGCTGGTGCAACTCATCCAGGTCGACAATGAAGTCTTGCGCTCGTGATGAAGTGAGGTCGCATTCAGGATGAATGGTGAGATTGGGATGATAACCTTTGTTGGCAAAGAAAGGCGAGATTCCAGTGGTGGCACTGGGAGCATTGTTATAGGCGAACTCTGTGAGGGGTAATAGCGGGGCCCAGTTGTCTTGTTGATAGTTGCAATAGACGTGGAGGTACTGTTCTAATGTCTGATTAGTACGCTCAGTCTGGCCATCGCCTTCTGGATGATAGCCTGAGGTAAAATGAAACTTCATGTCAAGGGCCTTCCCGAGAGAATGCCAGAAGTGGGACACAAATTCCAAGCCTCTATCTAGGGAACGGCACGGGTCACCCATGGGTCAAATGTAGGTGACCCACACCCAACCCATGGGAAACCCAAACCCATCGACCCATGGGAAAAAAAAACCCATGGGTTGATGGGTGTCGGGTGCACGCTGCACCTGCACGCGTATGGCACATATGGCGTGTACGATGCGTATGGCGCATATGGCATGTACGATGCATATGGCACGTATGGCGCATACGGCACATATGGCACGTACAACGTGTATGGTGCATACAGCATATATGGCACATACAATGCGTATGGCATATATGGCACGTACGATGCGTACGGCATATATGGCATGTACGATGCGTATGGCATATATGGCACATACGATGCGTACGGCATATATGGCATGTACAATGTGCACAGCATGTACGATGCCTACAGCGCATGCGACACATACCATGCATATGGTGCATACAATGCATACAATGCATATGGCGCGTGCGGCACGTATGGTGTGTATAGCGCATATGTTGCATTCGTGGTGTCACATGCACGTACAGCGCTTTCATCGCATTCGGGGCATCGTGTTCATGTGGGTGCATGGGCGTACGCGTAAGTTGCGTTTGTGTTAGAATTGACACCCCAGGTTGGGCCCAGGTCATGGGTGCTCATGGCTTGACCCACACCTACACCCAAGGACACCTGACCTGGTGACCCATGCGGGTTGGCCTGACCCGTGCATTTCCCTACCTCTATCTGAAGTGACATGAGAAGGAATGCCGTGTTTGGAGAATACGTGAAGTATGAAGAGTTCTGTGAGCTGAGAGGAAGTGATGGTGACAGAAGTAGGAATGAAGATAGACTGTTTGGTGAAGCGGTCGACTATGACTAGGATGGCCATGAATCCTGAGGACGCGGGGAGCTGCTCAATGAAGTCCATGGATATCGAGTTCCAGGGTTTGTCTGGCACTGGAACCTGTTTGAGTAATCCATATGGCTTGTGATGTTGCGATTTATTCTGCATACACATCGTGCAGGACTTGCAGTAGTCTTTAACAAATGAGCACATGCCAGGCCAATTGTAGTCACGTCTGATGAGGTCTATGGTTTTGTTAATGCCGAAGTGTCCAGAAAGAATGTCATGCTTATGTTGTAACATGTGTAAGTGTAAGTCTTGGGCCTCAGGAATGTAGATTTGATCGTCGAATAGTAACAGACCCTTGAAATTAGTCTGCCACTTTGGGTCATCGTTATTTGCGAGGTGTTTCTGGGCTAAGGAGTTGGAGGGAAGATGGAGTCTGATGTCGTTCAGGATACGCTTGGTGTCTATAAGAGTCGAGGCCCTCAGTACTGGTTCGACGAGGCTCGTGGCTCGAAGGGACGTGGTCAACTGATGTTGAGAGAAGATGGGTCGAAGGTTCTGGGGATTAATGGTGGTGTAGTCGCTCATCCCCTCCTTAAGGTAGACGTCCCACCATCTTGTGAGCGAATCAGGCTTAGTGCCCAAACAACCTGGTCTGAAACAGATGACAAGATTAAACTGAGAGAGGTATTCCGACTACCTAGCTTGACGTCTAGTCAACAACTTGTTCATACAAAAGTACTCCAAGTTCTTATGATCGGTGATGACATTGACAGGGTTGCTGGAACCTTCTAAGTAATGACACCACTTTTGAAAAGCTTCGAAAATTGCAAGCAGTTCTTTGTTGTGAACGTTGTAATTGAGTTCTGGAGAGGTGAAAGTTGGGGAATGAAATGCGACAGGATAAAGCTCGCCATCTGGGGAGTGTTAGGAGAGTATAGCTGCTAAAGCATAATCTGATGCATCTGTCTCCACAATCAAGGGCAAATCAGGAGTCCAATGAGTTAAAATGGGGGCAGACGTGAATGCCAGTTTCAGCTTATTAAATGCATCTCTACACTCCTCACTCCAGTTCCAAGCCAGACCTTTGCGAGTGAGTTGAGTAAGAGGAGTCGTAATAGAGGAATAGTTGAAAATGAATCTCCGATAGAAGTTTGCAAATCCAAGGAATGATTGAATGTCTTTGACTTTATGCGGCTTGGGCCATTGAGTGATGCATTTGACTTTGTCTTCCGCCATCATAAGACCCTCAGGTGAGAGGATATATCCGAGGTATTCAATGGACTTTTGGTGGAAGGAACATTTGTCTTCTCGAGCGTACAAGTTGTGTTTGCATAATCATCATAAAACTTCGCGAACGTGTTCGATATGCGAGGATTCGTCATTGGAATAGATGAGGATGTTGTCCAAATAGACTATGGTGCAGTTGTCTAAAAGGTCGCCAAAAATGTCGTTCATGAAGTGCTGAAATGCAGCAGGGGCATTAGAAAGTCCAAAAGGCATTACAAGCCACTCAAAGGATCCATAACATGTCCTAAAGGCTGTCTTCCATTCGTCCCCTTCTGCAATTTGAATGAGGTGATAGGCATGTCTGAGTCGATTTTAGTGTATATACGAGCTTTCTTGAGGGCATCTAAGAGGTCAGAAATAAGGGGAAGTGGATAACAGTCCTTCTTCATGATTCTGTTTAGACCGCGGAAGTCTACACAGAGCCACAGGGAGCTGTCCTTCTTGCGTACGAATAGTACTGGTGCACCGTGTGACGATCGTGAGGGTCGAATGAAGCCCATGTTGAGATGTTCATTGATGAAGTCTCATAGCGCGTGGGGTTTGGATACTGAGAGGGAGTAAATGGGACCAAGAGGTGGCAAAGTGCCGTCCTCAAGGTTGATCTTGAGATCGTAGGGTCTATGGGGAGCTAAAGAATTACCTCGCTGTTTACTAAAGACATCAGTGAAGTCATGATAGAATTCTGGAAAATGCTGTTTAATGCTATCCAGGTTGTCTGAAGAATCAACCATAGTGGAGCCTCGAGCATACTTGTTGAGATCCACGAGGTTGAGTTGAAAGGCCTGCGAACCTTCTAGTTTGCAGGCACGAACAAACATTTCTGCATTAACTAGGGCTATCCACGGAGCCTCCAACTTTGGAGATGGCAATGGATTGCTAGGAAGTGGGGTGCTGGACTGTAAAGCAGCGGTTGAGGCCTGAGGTGCTGGAACAGTGGTCGGTTTCATAGACTTGAAGGTTATACTGCCCAATACCCAGTCAATCGATGGATTGTAGCAGGTGAGCCAGTTGAAGCCAAGTACTGCGGAGCAACTGCCATCCAATGTTGTCATGTAGAAGGTGATGTTCTGAAGTTTGCCGGTCAAAAATCGGATCGGAATTGTTGTAGTCTGAGTAATGACAGAGTTAGTAGAACCATTAAATAGTTTCAATGGAATAGCAGGAACTGAATTAGTAGGCAAAGAATATTTCTGCACAATTCGTGATTCAATAAAGCAGTCTGAAGAACCACAATCTAAGAGCATAACAAGAGGAAGTTCAGAAATAAGAGAACAAGACAGATTAAGTATAAGTGAAGTTTTCAAAGTTTCAGAAGTAGAAGATACGCGAGAAATAGCAGAATTAGAAGAAAGGGTGTTCAAGAACAGCATGTGAGAGAGGCTAATGCAATCCTCAGCTCGTGCATTTCTGAAGTTGCAGCTCATTTTTTCGACTCCGATGCTATGTTTTCTTTGGCATTGGTGTCAGATGTGCTTCCCTTGGTCGCACGTGCTTTCATCATTTTCTTATTGTTGGAGTTGTTGGATTTGTTGTTGTTAGAAGAAGAGATCGATGAAGATTAGGAATTGGATTTGGGGCAGTCCTTGACCATGTGACCTTTTGAAGCACACAAGAGACAAAGCCCTGTGTCGATTCACCTTTGACGTTCTTCAGGCAATAGCTTCCTACCTTTTCCGAGCTTGGATGCAATGTCGTTAGCGTTGTTGTTATTGTTGGAAGACTTATTGTTGGAAGACTTATCGTTGCTGTTCTTCTTCCCCCCCTTCTTACTCTTTTTGTTGTTCGAGTTGCTGGAGTCGGAAGAAGACTGATAGTTGTTGTTGGAGTTGGAGTTGGATTTGGACAAGGACCCATTTGGCTTTGAAGGATTTCTGAAGTTGTCAAACTCCTTGCGTTCCCAATATCTGCTGTCGATCTCGAGTGAATATTGTCTGAGTTCAGCGAGAGTTTTGAAACAAGGGAAATTAAGGAGGCTGTCCTTGATATGTCTGGCCAACCCCTTGTATGCCGCATGTGCAAGGGCGGTGTCATTCCACTGAGTACGAGTGGAGGCTCTGGCAAAGTTGATGAAGTATCATGCCGTATGATGGTTGTCCTTCATAACTATCTTGCCAAGCTCAATTTCTGCTTGCGCAGCACTGTTGAATGGGCCGAAGTTGGTCTCTAGCTCTTGATGAAAGTCCCTCCTGACCTTAAGCCAACTAGGCTCAGGCTGGATCTTGCCAAGAATCGCAGGTTCAAAGTACTGGAGCGTGGGGCCTGTGAGGTACAAGATGGCATATTGGACCTTTGATGCATCCATCAAGAATGCAGATGGACAGTCTCGAAAGTTCAGTGCACATTGTAAAAAGAATGTGCGCAGCTTAGCTTGGTCTGTTCTGTCATAAACCTCGGGCTCGTGAACCTTGGCATGGTGGCCAGGGTTTGTAGAAGGTCTAGGAGGCTGTTGGGCTAGTCGATCAACGAGAGCCTTGACAATTTTGTCCAAACTGGATGAGGAATTAAGGGTTGAGGAATTAAGGGTCGGATTAGGATTAGAAACATGAGTGGGGTTCAGATTTGAAGCTTGAACAGGGTTCTGAATGGGTTCGTTGTCATTGTTGTCATCAAGCGGGTTTTCTTCATCATTGTCCTCAGGTTCAGGAGGAGCATTCCCTCCTGATGGGCCAGCTTCGCAAATTGAAGGTTGTTCTGACAGCCGTCGAAGTGAAGAAATCTCCTGCAACTGACTAGGGACTTCTACAAAGAAAGGTAAACTACGAGTAGTAGAGCAGGTGTTCATGATAGTCGTGATATGCAAAGATGAAGTGCGATCAATTGTGGTAGTCAGAAAATACTGTTATGATGATGATAAAGGACGTAATCATATATTATTAAATCTCCCAATGGCGAGACAATTGGCAAGGTTCAGATTGGGGTTGGCTTCAACGTATTGCGTTGTGCTCACTTAGACCACACGGTCCCCAAATTTTGTAAAGGCAAAGTAGACAGAAGAGAACAGAGGAACCTTAGTCAAAATCAAGATTGATTTTCTGACTGAAGACTGAACTAATAGTACAAGATCTTTTATACTACTTTCTAATCTATTAGGAGTCGAAGGGATTCCTATAATAGAATGAGAAAGACAAGGAACGTGAAAAGCAAGAAACAGAAATACTATGTCCCAATTAATGATCTCCTCCATGACATTGTGGAGTGACGTGTCACTCCAATTCCCAATGGAGTTACCCTAAGGAATGTAATAGCAGATTGGACATAAAGGACTGAGCGGAATCGCGAATAGATGAAAATGGAATGAAACGTAAATGAAGGATATTAAATGTAAATGAAGACGGAACAGAATAACGAGCATATGAAATGTGATGTAAATGAGTGGAGTGATTTGACAGGAGCATGTGATGCCAAGATGGATACACGAGGTGCATATAGTCCGTGGGCTGAGGGCATATGGTTGGATAGGCGAGCGAGAGCGGAGTTGGGCTGAGTAGGCTGAATTGAATAGTCAGCTTGCTGGCGTACAGTTCCTGACAGCTGGGTAGACAGTGTGATGGAAAACACGCTCCTAAATTCATGAGAATATTCATGAGTCTTCCTCATAGTGTATGGGATCCTGGTATAGAGTTGCGCCTCGATTGGGGAATGGTTGGGGGAGATATTCCAGCTTTAGTGTAGAATCTATATATAAAATTACTCAATAGTCCCTGGTTCTAACAGTCTAAATAGAATTACAAAGAAGGACCATTATCCACTTCTCCTTATTTCCGACCTCTTAGACAGCCCTAAGAAAGCTCATATGTATATACACCAAAATCAATCTCTGACACTCTTATCATCTGGTTCAAATTGCTGAAGGGGACAAATGGAAGACAGCCTTTAAGACTCATTATAGATCCTTTGAGTAGCTTGTCATGCTGTTTGGTTTATCTAATGCCTCTGCTGCTTTTCAGCACTTCATGAATGACATCTTTGGCAATCTATTAGACAATTGCACCATCATCTATTTGGATGACATCCTTATCTATTCTAATAACAAATCCTTGCATATCAAACATGTTTGCAAAGTTCTTCGATGATTATGCAAACACAACCTTTATGCTCAAGAAGACAAATGCTCCTTCCACCAAATGTCAGTCAAATACCTCAGATATATCCTATCATCTGAGGGCCTCATGATGGTGGAAGACAAAGTCAAATGTATCACTCAATGGCCCAAGCTGTGTAAATTCAAAGACATCCAATCTGTCAAGTCCACAATACCAAGCTCCAGTTTACTTAGAAGTACTGACCAAACAACCCTTACTGTTTAATCCCACACACTAGTGACAAGTCGTTCCTCACTAGTACATGGTCTAAGCTTGGTACATTTGGCACATTATTTGGTTCACTCTCCTCATCCCACCCTCTCTATTCTTTATTACTTCTTCATTGCCCATCCTTCTCTTTACCTGTTTCCCCTTGGGACATTTACTATTCACTTATTATTTGGTCATGGCCATATTGTTATATGTTCGGCAACTTTCTATTGTTCTATTTTCATCCACACTCCTATTATTTTATTCTTGGCCATATTTCATTGATCTATTATTATTTCCATTTCTTTATTCTATTCCTGATCATTGTGGACAACACCTCCACATGCTCTGCATACCTTATTGTTCTCCATTCCTTATGCCACCCTGATTCCACATCTCGCTTCTTAACCTATATAAGTAGCCCAATGTATGTAGATAGTTCTTCACTCTGAATATTAACTAGGTTTACAGCTTCTTTCCCTCCTTTCTTCTGTCTAAAGTCCTTTACTTGGGCTGACACTCTCAGCACTCTCCTGGGTATCTCATCTGTTCCAAATCAGTGGCACACATGGAAAGTAGGGAACCCTTCCAGAAGTATTATATTAAGTGCCTGTCATGCAGATTTAACACCCTCTATTATTTTACAATCTAATACTTTGTATGACCCCCCTTTACCTTTAAAACTGCCTATATCCTCCTAGGCATGCTTTCTATTAGCTTCTGGCATGTCTCTGGTGGTATTTCAGTCTACTTCTTTGCTACCCTATCTGTCAAGTACATGTACCAAGCATCAAATGTCTAATTCCATGCACAGGTGACCAAGCCATTCTCAAGTCACTTAGTACATCGGTCTCAGCTTGGTACATCTATCATCCACACCTTCTTTTATTCATTATCCACTACTTCCCACCAGTTTATTCTTTCATTCCTGACCCATTCCACCTTGGGACATTTTAATTATTTTATTCTTGGTCATGACCCTATTGTTTTATATTCA
>QLPG01023276.1:0-10701 GCA_003314385.1 Gomphus sp. MG54 | reverse complement strand
GCGGGTGCAGGTATGCACACGCGTATGCGTAGGGGTGCAGGTGCGAGGGCGGCGGGGGCAGGTGCAGGTGCGAGGGCGTAGGGGTGCAGGTGCGCGCGTACACGTAGGGGTGCAGGTGCGAGGGCGAGGACGGTGCGAGGGCAGTGGGTGCAGATGTGGATGCAGGTGCGAGAGCGATGCACCGGTACGCAATGGCGGGCGCGACAGGTGCGCAGGCGCGAACCCATGCAAGCGCAACGAAGACCGAGTCGCCGCGCACGCCGGCATGGCGACGAAATAACCTGAAAAAAAAGGAGAAGAGGAGTCGCCGCACACGCCGGCGCGACGAAGAAACGACCTGTGATCGTTGCGCACGCCGGCACAACGAGACCGCGGGTGGGAGGGGCAATAAAAGAATAAACAGGTGCTTATACCAAACAAACACAAACTCCTCCAACCCGGTACATTGGATCACCCAGTAAATAGGCAATGGTCAATGAGGACATTGACCTTAAAAGGGGGGGTAATGTCATGGTTTCTCTACTCCTCTATCTATTGCTTGTTATTGGGCTCCGCTACTCCGCTAGACCATATGTACAGTTCTTAGGTAATTAGTTAAAGCTCAGTCTTGAGCTGGTCAATACACCGACAAGTATCATTGCTCATTTCCTTCTTCCGCTCTCTAGTATTGAAGCTCTTGTTGTTGCTGACACCACCTAGGGATGCCTCTGTGTATATCTGATTTTTCTTCATAATTTGAATAGATCCACCTGTGATGCAACTTTCAAATCCCTTTTGGTCTAAGACTTTGAGGGACAATATTTTTCCATCTGCTCCAGGGACATGCATGACTTGTGTGAGGCAGATTCTTGTAGTTTTTCCTCTGTATTCGATATCGGCCACTATGTCACCTTCACCTATGCCCTCAACTAAATTGTTTCCAAATGTTTTTATGGTACGTCTCTTGTCATATTTGATATAAGAGGTGAAATCTTCACGATTTGGACTGACATGGACTGTCACAGCTGAATCTGAATACCATACATCTGGCTGTCCCCTGGAACCATAAGCCCATACAATAGGTGTGTCGGTGACTGTCTTTATAGTATTGGAAACCCTTGAGTCCTTCTTCCCTTTAAACCATTCAGGATATTGACCCTCTTGACCACCACCTTTAGCCCAACACCTGTTTTTGGTATGTCCTGTTCTGTTGCAGTTCTCACACTTTAGTGTTGATTTCCCAGTCTGAAACACCACATTGGGGTCTGTGCCACTTGGTATGTGTCCTTGTCTCCTATTCCATTCAGTACTGAGGTGAGAGATTACTATTTTTGGATCTAGTACCCCTCCTAGAGTCCCTATTACCAGATCCCAGGAGGGTGTTGGCATTGAAAGTGTTATGATTCCTGTGAATTGACTGTTGGATATGGACACTCCTAGTCCTCCACAAGCTTCTCTCAACCTCTGGAGCTCTGCTAAATGGGCAGGTAAGGTTTCTGTTCCACCTTCTGTATACCATTTTGCATGCAGACATGACTGGGCAAGATTCTGGGTGATAGGATCGGCGTGTGCGTATCTGCCTAATAATCCGTCCCAGGCATTTTTTGCTGATGAGCAATCTAGTCCTGCCTGAACATTTGGGGTGATATTCATTAAAATAGTAGAGAGTGCTTGGGCATTGGCTTCCTCCCATTTTGCAAGCTTATCCACATCTGTGGTCACAGGTCTAGGTTCCATTCCAGACATGTATAGGGAATGGCATGGGTCACCCATGGGTCAAATGTGGGTGACCCACACCCGACCCATGAGAAACCCGAACCCATCAACCCATGGGTTTTTTCCCATGGGTCGACGGGTCTCGGGTACGTGCCGCACCCGCATGCAATACGTCACATATGTCGCATTCGTCACAGCGCATGCGCATACGTCGTGTACGTTGCGGCGCGTGTGCGTACAGGCATTGCATATGTCACATTCATTGCGGCGCATGCACATACATTGCGTACGTCACATATGTGGTGTTCATCACGGCACGTGTGCATATGTTGTGTATGTTGCGTATGTGGCGGCGCGTGCATGTAACAGGCGTTGCGTATGTCGCGGCACATGCATGTACGTCATGTACATCACGTTTGTGGCGTCGCATGCGTATACGGCACGTTCGTCGCATTCGGGGCATCGCCTTCATGTCAGTGCGTGCACATACACATTCATCGCGTTCATGTCGGAGTTGACACCCTGGGTTGGGCCCGGGTCACGGGTGCTCACGGCTTGACCCGCACCCACACCCAAGGACACCTGACCCGGTGACCCATGCGGGTTGGCCTGACCCATGCATTTCCCTAGACATGTATGGCCATAATTTTGATCCTTTTAGGTAAGGAACCATTTGTGTCTTCCAAAAATTCCAATTAGAGCCATTTTCATCTAAATGTTCTGTCTCGTCATATCTGATGACTTTGAATCTGTCAGTCATCTTTGTATATCGGGTTCAAGGTATATCGGGTTTAAGGTATGTCAAGTTTGTCTTTATAGTTGTAGGCCAGGGCCCATAACCTGTGAAAAGCTAAAGATAAATTGTTTCAGTCTTCGCAGCAAAGACTCAGTTCTATTTGAAGTAACTACCTAAATATAAATTGTCTATGACAAAAATGTAAGTATTTAGATATAGTACATAGAGGGTCTAGTACTCACTTCAGTCTTTGCAGCAAAGACTGAAGTGGAGGGCTATTCTAGCGAACTACTTATATGAGAAATGAACAATAGGAAAATGGATAATAGAATAGTGGACAATGGAATTGTGGAATGATAAAAGAGAATAATAGGAACAATAGAAAGTTATTCTGTTCCACACCTATAGCCACTCATATCTGCTCACTGTGGTAAGTGCCCGGTCTGAATACCAATGCAATCTTAATAATCTCGAGGTTTAGTGAGAATGGAAGTGTAGAAAGGCAAGTTCTGTTTCTGTGTTATTTTTGCTAGATACATCTAGGTACTTATAAGAAAGAAAAGGCTGTACAACATGAAAAATTATCGGAATATGACCAGATGCCATTCTGATATGGTTGGGTGCATGATGGAACACAGGTATGTGGACAAAGAAAAGAAAGATTTGGGCCATGCCCTGGAAAAAGATAGAAGCATGTAAAATATAATCATATCAGAACTGGTTGCCCATCAATGATCTTCCATCCATCAGCCCTGAGCAACTATTTTGGCCTTGCATCAGACACCAGGCCATGTGAGTGGAATTTGTCCAAAATCGTGCATAAAATCACAAGAATATTCCTGTAGGTCCTTTATATTGTGTCTAGATTCTGTGAGAAGTTGTGCTTTGAAGGGGATATAATTGGGGGAGTTATTGGGGTTTTAGTGTTGGAGTATACAGGAAAATATGTATAACCACTCAAAAATTCCATTGGTTCTAACAACTCTGACTAAGACCACTTGAGAAGCATAATATGAATGAGAAGGAACAAATACCTAACATGACTTCAGAAGGAGCTGAGAGGTTGTCATTCAAATGTAGGCTACTTATACTATAGAGCCCTTTGTATTTGCTAATACAAAATAAGATAAGGAGACAGGGGTTACTCCAAAGATGATTTAGCAAATCACTGTTGTTACTCAAGACATAGAGGCACAAATACAATAGGTGATTGATCAAGTATTACTGGTTTTACAACATTACATACACAATGTTAGAACAAGGGATCATTGAGTCATTGTCAAGTCCACGATACCAAGCTCCAATTCACTCAGTATTATCAACCAACCAACCAACCTTTACCCATACTATCCTCACTACCATGCAGTCTTGGCTCGGCATATCTGGTACATAGTCTAGACTATCTCTCCCACCTATCCCTTCCACCTCTCACTATTCTCTCATTTCCCAACCATTTCCTTAACCATCCTCCCCTATGACACTCAATTTCCACTTATTATTTCAGTCACAGCCCTATTGTTTTATCTTCGGCTGTCCTCCATTGTCTTATTCTCATCCACTCCTTCATCATTTTATCCTCAGGCATACTCTATTATTCTATTCTCGCCTACATTTCTTATTCTATTCTGGATCACTGAGAACAATGCCTCCACATGGTTTTTCATACCTTATTGTTCTCCATTTCCTACACCACCCTGTTCCACATCTTGCTTCTTAACCCATATAAGTAGCAGATGTATGTAGATAGTTCCTCACTCAGAATATCAACTTTGCTTAGACCCCCTTGTCTGCCTTTCCCCTGTCCAAGTCCTTCACTCAAGCCAACGCCCTTGGCACCTTTGCCAGTACTGCTCCTGTTTAAATTAGTAGTACACAAGGAACAGCAGGGCACAATGCATGAGCATGTTGAAGCCTAGCCACTCCAAAATGGTTTGCAGGACTTAACCGATATCTCACCGTTACCAAATCCTGACAGTCATATTATATATATCTTCTACCCTAAAACCAGAATATCTTGTTAGAACCAGGGACTATTGAGTCACTTCATATATATATTCAACATTCACACTGCAATATCTCCCCCAGCTATCCCCAGATCAGGACGCAACTTCATACTGAAGTTATATACATCATGAGGAACCTACTATAATATTCCCATGATTTTAGGAGCGGGTCTTACCCCACACTGTCTACCTGGTCCCATACCTACCCCAAGGGCCGGCTCACCTCATCTGGACACGTTGGGAAGGGGATACACTGGCATGTGGATTTCTATTCAGTATATTATCCATTCTATTCTATTTCTATCACTTCCCCTGTGAAGTTTTCCTCTATATCATTCCCACCGCATATATGCGGGTGTAGCACACGCACGGCGGCATTGGGCTGGCTTCTAACTTCACTCTGTGAAGTTTTCACTTATAATTAGATCTCCCATTTCATATATAGTACGAGTAGTTTGTACTAGTAAAACAAGCAATTATAATCCTATCATTGCTCCCTATCGCACTAGCCTTCAGGCTACACTCGAATATCCTTGCCTCACGCTGAACCGGAAGGTTAAGCGCCGAGCGTACTTTCCTACTTAGGACTAGAACACCAGCCACTCGTTGCACAGCAAGGCCGGGTCACAGTTGGGTTTCCAACACAAATATATTATATTATACTACTAGATAATATATCTAACTTGTGGGAGAACCACAAACATATAAACCAACACTTTGGTGCCCAGGCTGGATTCCCGGTACGGCGCCTAAGCGGAGAGTAAACCCGGGACTCAGCTCCTAGTAGAATTGCCATAGGGCAATATATTTCCTAGTGATAAATACATCTAAATTCACAGGAAATTCCATAGGATTATTATCCTATTTATCAGACCAACTCTCCGATATCAAAGCACAGGAAAACCCCAGGAAACCCTATCTGCCAGACCCATCTACATATCTCCCCCTGTCAAGTACATGTACCGAGGTCCCAGTTATTCGGCAGTGCCAACCGAGCAGCCATTCTACATCCACGTACAAGTGTCCACGCCGCATACACATCACTTGGTACGCCATTCTAGGCTTGGCATGTTCTGCCACACCATTTGCCCATTCCTCAATCTGCTTCACTTTGGGACTTCCTGTCCTTGTATTATCCTCAGACATGACTCTATTGTTTTATACTCAGCCACTCTCTATTGTCCCATCTTGAGTCACAATTCTATTATCCTGTGTTTTATTGTTCTATCCCTGTTTTTCATTGCTTGTTCTAATTTTATTCATTGTGGACAATAAACGCATGCTCTGCATACCTTGTTGTTCCACATTCCTTATTCCACATGTTGCTTCTTAACCTATATAAGTAGGAAATGCATGTACATATTTCCTCATTCTGGTTATCAACTAGGCTTAGGCCCTTCTACCTTCTTCTCCTCTGTTAAGTCCTCAACTCAGGCCGGCATCATCAGCATCCCCCCCAAGTATCTGTTTGTTGCAAATCCAGTGGCACGCACGACAAGTAGGGCGCAACACACGAGTGGTTTGAAGCCAACGCCACTACTCTTGGCCTGCAGGACTTGGCCGTAGTCCGCCCAATATTTCGCCAAAACCACTTGGCAGTACTGAAGTCTGTCAGTACCTGAAGCTTGACACCCCCAAACATTCCCCAATCAAGATGAAACTCTATACCAGAATTTCTCACACCATGAGGAACATTTATGAATATTATCATGATTTTATGAGCACTTTTTGCATGGCATTTCTACCTGGCCCCATACCTAACCCCAAGGGCCAGCTTATCTCATTTGGACATGTTGGGAAGGGAATATACTGGCATGTGGTTTTCCATTCAGTTTATATTCCATTATATTCTATTTCTATCATTCCCCCCTGTGAAGTTTTCACCTATATCATTTCCACCACATATGTGGGTGTATCACATATACAGCCCCACATTAGGCCAGGTTCTAACTTCACTCCACGAAGTTTTCACTTATAAATACATTTTCTATTTTATATAAAACATGAGTAATTTGTAGTAGAATAACAAGCAATTATACCTACAATTCCTGCCCCATATCACTAGCCATAAGGCTACCACTAAAAGATAATCACTCATGTTGAACCAAAGGTTAAGCACTGAGTGCATACTTCCTATTTGGGACTAGAACACCAGCTACTCATCATACAGGAGTAGCAAGCCACAGTTGGGTTCATAACCACATATATTATATTATACCATCACATATTATATTTCACTTGTGAGAGGACCACAAATCTATAAACCAGTGCTTTGTAGGGAATGGCACGGGTCACCCATGGGTCAAATGTGGGTGACCCACACCCAACCCATGGGAAACCCAGACCCATCAACCCATGGGTTTTTTCCCATGGGTCGACGGGTCTCAGGTGTACGCCACACCCGCACACAATATGTCCCATACGTGGTGGCATGTACACGGCGGCGTGTACATCGTGTTCATAATGGCACATGTGCATATGTCGCATATGCAGCGGCACGTACATCGTGTTCATCATGGTGCATGTGCATACGTCGCATATGCGGTGGCGCGTACATTGCGTTCGTCATGGTGCATGCATATACGTCGCATATGCGGTGGTGCGTACATTGCATTCATCATGGTGCATGCGCATACGTCATGTACATCACGTACATGGTGGCACATGTGTGTACAGGTGTTGCATACATCGTGTTCGTTGCAGCATGTATGCATATGTCACATATGTAGTGTATGTGGCAGCGCATATGTTATGTTTGTCACAGCACATGTGCATACGTGATGTACATCGCATTTGTCATGGCACATGCACATACGTCACGTTCGTCACAGTGCATGCGCATACATCGCATACATCACGTATGTGGCAGCACGTGCACATAACGGGTGTAGCGCACATTGCAGCACGTGCACGTAACAGGCATAGCACATGTCACGGCCCATGCACGTACGTTGTGTATGTTGCATTCATGGTGTCACATGCACGTATGGCACGTTCGTTGCATTTGGGGTGTCGTGTTCATGTTGGCGCATGCACATATGCATTCATCGTGTTCATGTCAGAGTTGACACCCTGGGTTGGGCCCGGGTCACGGGTGCTCACAGCTTGACCTGCACCCACACGCAAGGACACCTGACCCGGTGACCCGTGCAGGTTGACCTGACCCATGCATTTCCCTAGTCCTTTGGCACCCAGACTGGTTTCCTGGATTGGCACCTAAGCAGAGGCCAAACCTAGGACTGAACTCCCAGTAGAATTGTTATAGCACAACAATTTCTCTAGTGATAAATAATATAAATCACAGTAAATCTATAGGAATATTCCCCTATTTCTACAACCAACTCTCTGATATTATAGTGTGGCAAAACCCCAGGAAACCCTATCTGCCATCCTCAACTACACACAAGATCAATGACAATTGTGTTGGGATTATTCCAACAAGTCAAGCCTAACATAAAAAAAAATATCAATTTTCCTCATTCATTTGATAGGGAATTATCAGTATATTTTCCTTTTATATTTCTTTTAATTTTTCTCTCATTTTTCGCAACTGAAAAACCTGTATCTTTGTATTTTAATGATGTGAATGTCATATTTTGGTTCCATCTGAAAGTTGCCAGTGTGTTCCAATGTTCATTGTATTTCACTCCTGGTCAGATATGACATCACTGGGAGTATAGTATATATGCGCTCTTTGTCAAGCGTCGGTTACTGATGGACTTCGGTACTGCCAAGGGGTGTTGTCGAATGGTCGGGCAGACTATGGCCAAGTCCTGCAGGCCAAGAGTAGTGGCATTGGCTTCAACGTACTCATGTGTTGCGCCCTACTTGCCGTGCTTGCCACTGTATTTGCAACAGACAGATACTTGGGGGGATGCTGAGGATGCCGGCCCAAGTCAAGGACTTAACAGAGGAGAAGAAGGTAGAAGGGCCTAAGCCTAGTCGATACCCAGAATGAGGAAATATGTACATCCATGTCCTAGTTATATAGGTTAAGAAGCGACATGTGGAACAAGGAATGTGGGACAACAAGATATGCAGAGCATGTGGTCATTGTCCACAACAAACAAAATTAGAACAAGGAATGCAAAGTGGGGATAGAACAATAAAAGACAGGATAATATGATCGTGACTCAAGATAGGACAATAGGGAGTGGCCGAGTATAAAACAATGGGGTCGTGTCCGAGGATCATACAAGGACAGGAAGTCCCGAGGTGAAACGGACCGAGGAGTGTGAATGGTGGATGTGCCGAGCTGGGACCGGCGCACCAAGTGTTATGCACGTGACGCGGGCACTTGGTTGTGGATATAGGATGATTGCTCAGTCGGCACTGCTGGCGGATGGGTCTCGGTACGTGGACTTGACACTCTTGCCAAACATTGTTATTTCTCTCCTCCTCAGTGTTTGACCACACTGAGGAGGTGAGCAGAATAATTGAAAAATAAATACTGCTTCCAATAACTTGTAGTTTATATTATTTAGGTAGTTTGTTTCAAATGACACAGTCTTTGACCACACTAAAGAGTTTATATTATTTAGTCTGTGTGTCCCTTGTGCACCTACTAAAGTTGGAATTATATATTGGGTTCATTTCTCTACATGGTGATGGGCCCCAGGGATAAATCAGACAAGTTAATGACTGTAGAGCAATTGGCTAGTGATGGTTCTAATTGGCCATTATGGAAAGCCACTCTCATCAGTTATTTTGAATCCAAAAACCTTCTCAAACACATTGATGGCACAGCCATCAGACCTCCAGATGCTCCTACATTTCCTAAAGGTTATATCCTCACAGATGATGAGGAGATACAATCGGATAAAGCTGAGGAAAGGCTGGAGAAGTATATGTAAAGGGAAGGACAGATCAAAGATCAACTCATCATTGATAGCCAGAGAGTGATCCTAGCGATGAGAAATATCAGACCGAACCAGCATAACATGTCATAGGGCATATCAATGACATTGCCAACAGGATTACAACACCCTCATGAAGATGTAGAATGGACCTCAAGATCTCATGGATCTCAGCTTATGATGAAGTGGAGGGTAATGAAGCAGCAAACCATACAGCAAGAGAGGAGAGAAGTATATGTAAAGGGAAGGACAGATCAAAGCTCAACTCATCATTGATACACCACGGTTCTGGCACAAGCTGAAATTAAGCTTGCTGAACAGATAGATTCACGACCTGAATTCAAGCTTGGCAAAGATTTTTTCAAGGTTTTTTCAAGGTACTTAGACGTTATTAAATAAGCCTTTATCCATGCCTACCTTGAAAAAACCTTGAGCCGTAAGATTAATTTGAGCTGAATACCCAAGGCATTGTTAATCTAATATCCAGGTTAAATTTTCCATTAGACAATCTTTTGTCAGACTTTTGTCAAGGTAGTATAATGAGTTTTTCTATCAGTAATTCTTGCAGCTACCCAGCAGTTTTTTCATATTGAATTGAATGTTCAGATAATCCAAACCATCCTATTACCAAAGCATATTGAAATGTAATATAATATCATGACAAGCCGATAAAAGATCCACTATCCTCCTTTTACTATTCCTCATCATCCATGCCATCATCTGATTGTACAAAAACTGTGACAGCTTCCCCCCATATGTGTTGATCAGTCTCTGTCTGAGTTGCTGTGGGCAAGACATCATGCAGCAAATCAATTTCTGTCTGACCATACAAACACCGGTCATTGTTGAGAATTTTTGCAAAAATCCTAGTTGCCATCCAATGAGTGCAAGAAAACATGGCCAAGTAGATGAACTTACTTGTACCTCTTTGCTGCATCACTAGGAAACTGTTTACGAACACTATCAAGTGCCTTGTCAACATTGGGCCAATATGAAGCTGATTTGAGCTTGGGGTTTCCACTGGACATGAGTACCTCCCTCTAACCAGCAAATTGTTAGCATGTTTTCAGAGGTGTAAGTGAAGGCAACACACCAAGACAGCTATTCGAGAACACATCTGGATGGTAACAGAAAGTTTGACAGGTTTATAGATAGCAATGATAGCTGTGCAAAGATCAACAATAGTCATTGCATCTACACGAGGTGCCATAATCTTTGTGTTAGTTTTCTCTGTCTCACCCACTGCTGGCTTCCCTAGAGAAGTGAGTAGCTGTTAAGTACATTGATCAAATGTGAATTAATGTAATTAGAATACACATACCACTTCCTTGATCTGATTACGACGCTCTGTGAGTTTGGTTTGTACACGATGTTTGATTGCATCCATTTTGGTCTTTGAAGTTTCTGCATC
>QLPG01023260.1:0-10608 GCA_003314385.1 Gomphus sp. MG54 | reverse complement strand
TTTTGTATGGCGGCCACCCATATTTTCTAATAAACACTCAGCTGAAAGAACGGACGTCTCATGCGTCGTGGGATGTCGAGTAGTCTCTACGCAGTTCTCATTAAATTCGACAAGCAGCATGGAACACGTTCATCGCTGAAGCAACTGCTCTGTGAAAGCCCCGTATCCAAAGCAGTTTGCACGTGCGGCCGGAACTATGATGTATGGTTTGATCGTGCTCGCTTGGAAGAGGGTGTGCTGCAAAATGTGCATGATGAGGGAGAAAGTATTACAGCTATCAATAAGGAGTTATTACCAATGTTTGAAGCTTGCCAATATTGGCAACACTATTTGGAAGGCTCAGCCAAACCGATAGTCACTGACCACAAAACCCTCAAAATATTTTTCCACCACTACAGTATTGACCCAGCTACTTTAGTGGAGTAGTTGGGTCAATACTGTAGTTGTAGAGAAATATTTAAAGGTTTTTGTGGTCAGTGACAACATCTATCGGTTTGGCTGAGTCTTCCAAATAGTGTCTCAATGCACATGTAAAAGAGGTTTATGAATGTGCAATGGGCCATATTCCCTCCAGTATAGAAAAATGGCATTGGTGATGGTGTGGCTTGACTATACACTTTTTGAAGTGATTGAGGTCAAGGCTATACCTTCCTCTCACCCTGTCTGCCAGAAACTGACCAATTACTGTCTGCAGGATTATGGACGGATTCGACAAGTAAACCAGACGGCGCCCAAATTCGTGTCACATAATCATTTTACATTTACCCAACTCTGGATATTCTTTGCCAAACTCGAGATGCGGCGGCTTAGGCTCGCAGAGCCGCGAAAGATTCTTGATTGAGGTATCGGCATCTATCTGAAACCCGCGTTATTCGAGGGATGCCATTGAGGTTTATCTGCATGAATTAATTCGGGTATGGAAGCTCTATGAGAAATACCTTGATGTGGATTGAATTGGGGGCGTCATGCACACACTGACGTTTGTAATGTTCTTTCCCGACAAAGTATGACCCTACTTATATGCCCCGCGTGGCTTAACTTAAGACGACGTTGCAGGACTTCTCACATTTGCGAGGGACTATGAGCTCGCCATCATACACCCGCAGGGTTATCCATTCCCGAGCTTCTGTAGAAGAGCTACATAGATTTCGAGATCCAGGAGGGGGAGCGCGAAAACGCACGTTTATTATGCGTGCGGCTGATTGCGAACACAAGGGATGATGATGCTTCAAGCTTTTTTATTTTATCCATGTCGGTTCTCTATAATATCCCCAGCATCCCAAGCGATACACAATATGGTGTTCTGAGGATAATATCATATTATGATCCTGATTTTCACCCCAGTTCAAGAGAAAGCTTGAGATTCTGACAACAATACCTCGCATGTAAGATAGAGATGCGTTCTGAGAATAACAGTATCCGTAGCATGCCAGTCCATTGATTTTCACGAACCAGGAACGGGATGTGAGTGATAAGGGTCTATCTTGTGGAGATCATACCTAGTAATGAAATAGCACTGCTTGATGTGTGGAGTGTGACTGAGGGGGATTTCAAAAAAGGAGGCTGCATGCAGGAGTGAAATACGGAACCGGGAATTCCAGAGTCCTATCCATTTTAGCGTTTACATCGACCTTGGCATCAATTTTGTCCTCACAACAGGTTTGGCTCCGGGAGGTTGAAGTGGCGAGTTCGGACTGAGCTGCGTAGGACGGAAACATGTAGAAGTACAACCATTAGCTGGACAAAGTGATTCTTCAGATTTCTATAGTCTGGTCGTGTTCGAAATGTCTTGGGGAACTTGAAGCTGTTTCGACTTGACATGTCGCACCAGTCACACGCAAAAGTTTAAATTATGAGTGAGCGCTTCAAAATTGAATTTGAAAATTTTTGAAAATTTCTAAATTTGGCACGCAGAAGATTGAGAGACGGTGCTCATCTGAGAGTTCTGAACTACCTAGTTACATATAATTCCTCTATTTATTTTTTTGCATTTAATTTGCTATTCATAGCTTGTAATCTACTGATAATTTGGAATTTGACGGCGTTCTTGGTTTAGACTTAGGTTTTCCTTATACTCAAGCCGATGCTGAATTGAGTCCGTTAGATAAATTTGGTATGTTTTTTTTCTCATTCCTGTGCATATCAAATTATTAAACCAATTCATCGCCTTTAAGAGAAAGCCTACATGAGCTAAAATTGAGCGAGTATTTTTTTAGTATAAATTACTGTAATTGCAGTGTAATCGAGGACAGCTATCTATAACAAACGATAGTTTGAAATGTCATCCTAAACCCGCAGTCAATGCTACCATGCTGCTTATTTTTCTCCAATAAGTGAATGGCCGTCCCCTGTCCAATGTATCTACACTTGTTCAACCACATCTGTATGAAGATTGAATCATCACATAATTGTAACAATCACAGCTAACAAACCGTACAAAATAGCTTACCTGAATTTTGCCATCCGGCAGGAGTCGTGTTCTCTAACTCTCCCAAGCTCCTTCCAGCTGATGGATACTGATCGAGATTACTCTGATCTGTATTGGAACCGGGAAGATCCTCGAGCTCTATTTCGTTAGGCGACCGAATCCCAGTGTCAATCGACTCAGTGAGGCTCCGGTCACCAAATTCATCCATAATGGCGTTGTGTATCCGGTGTGTAGCTGCATGGAAGCTGCCTATGGGATGGGACAAGGAGTGGGTGGTGCCATTGGGATGTGAATTATTCTCTTGGAGGTCCAAATGAATTCGACAGATGATGATGACAGACAGGCTATGAGGTATCCGTTAAGTCCGAATAGTTGTATCGTAGGGCTCTGACCTGTCCTGCACAGGATTAAGAATGGGAGCAATAGTGGGCTATTGGCATTTGATTAATTTGTTATTCACATCAGTCATATCCAATGAAGCATTTACTCTTAAGACCTGTCATAATCATTACTCAGACAACCGTATGCAACATGACATGGATGAATACCTTGTTTGTGATGGTGGTGGTTAGTGTTATTGTTAGGATGAATCTGGCTGTAGATTAGATGAAGAATTGCATAAACAATCATAAAACAGATACCCGTATCGTAGCAGGCCTCAATAATAATTAGCTGCGATAAATGATAGGACTGGGAGACATACTTTGCTCAATCAAAACCTGAGTTAATGACTTTGTGTCGAGTGTTCGGAACGCTCTCAACTGCTTCAGGTTTCCAAGGGAATTGGCAAGCATGGTTGCAACAGCTACTGTGTCAAAAATAATGAGGAATATATTCTCAATGGTGGCCACTGGAAAGTGTTTAAGCAGTAAGACAGAATCGAAACGAGGAAAGCTTCACCTCTGAAAATCATGTGAATGGACATGTGAAGGAATACAATCAATATAGCTCACAATTTTAAGTTATTTATCGCCGCATCAGTTAGTGCACAATTGTCTACTATTGTCACAAACTACGAAGCACAGTGCAAGTGTTATTTATCATAACGAACAAAGTGAGAACATGAACTACATACCACGTTACATCCGGCACTGCCAATAAACAACAAACCAAGCACCAACAGAGTCACCTTTTTAAGGTTTGACACCGCACATGCCCTTGCCATTAACAGCCCTGGTAGAATGGATAGATACATTGTTGGGTGAGAAATTAGAGTTGTTGTCACCTTGTATTCCTGTAAGGGCTAGAATACCCATAAAATCACCCAAGTGAACGAAGTCATTACATAAACTGTTTTGACATTAGATTCTGTGTTGAAAATCATGAGAGCCTTACTAGACCCAGATCAATGTGATCTGTTTTCAACCCATGGCGTAGGACTACTCACCTTGATAGCTTGGGGTGGGAGACTGTTGGGTACTGTAAACATCATCAAGTCGATGACAGCTGTATAGCGAGCCAACAGATAAAGCACTGATCCTAATTTGAACTTTTTCTTCCAAATATATTTTCTTTCATGATGGAGCGTGAGGAGTGTGTCATATACAACAAGTGCTATTTGAAACAGTAATATCACAACAAGGTTACACGTAACATATCTCCTGGACTTACCCAGGGAAGCAATCATGACATAGGTGTTGACCAAACTGTCCGGATAATAAATTTCCTCACAACCGAATGGTTTAGGGTACTCACAAATCTGTTGTCTCTTGTATGAGGATTTGAGTATTCTCTGGAGAAGACATGAGGCAAGTGAATTTTGAGACGGACTGGCTTGTGCGTTAGAATGAATGTGCAAGCTTTATGAGAATCATGGCTGAAGGGAAAATATTTTAGTGCAACGAACTAAGATAGTATCTCTGGCAGTATCACTTGATGATCGATGATGTGTAGAGGTAGCAACGCGACAGAAGTCACTTATAAAACCCGATAACAACTTGAATTAGTTTCATAATGAACAACGAACAGTGATTCTTCTGCGTCATATCAGAGCTCCGATCTCAAACCTAATAACCTTGAACCTCCTTCGGGAACACATTTTTCCGAGGATTTCAAGATAATACTCCCTCAACGTGATGACTGCTCCCCCCAACGAGTCCCTCGATCGACAGCTCCCAAGCGCGTCTCGGCACAGAGTGGCTTTTAGAGGATTTGGTCAGTCATATAGATAGCTGAACGGCGTGATTAACCTACCTCGTTTACAAACTTTGGCTCGCCTTTTTGAGTCTGGACTGGTCCGAAAGAGAAATATATGTGATTTGTTGCCGATAGGCCGAGTCTAGATCCTGCTGACACATACTTATCTTTTTCATGTTGTGACCACGTGCCACTATTACTAATGGTTTAATTGAATATTGAATCGGAGTGGCAACAGGGCACATGCTTTGGTGGCGAGTTAACCACACCGTTTAGCTATTCATTTACCTTCACAGATTCTCTCAAAGCTATTCAGTGCAACGGAGCGCCTGGGGGCTCAACATCATCAGATTCTCATGGAACTCGTCAACAGAAGATTTAGCAGTCAATAGGCCATGGTCTTCGCCGCTTGTTCCTTCCAAGGCACGATAATCCGCCGGGTATGTCGTTCGTATACCAGACTCACTTATCCTAAAGCCAACCAGGAGAACCAAAATCCATGTATATCGTTTCTCGCCACTCTGCCTGCTCGTATATATATATATCGCGGATATGGATTTTTGAATATTGTACAATTTCAGTTGTGAGCTAACGTTGTGCCAGAAAAGTTTTCTGATTCTTCAGTATCTGGCGCGGTATCAAGAAATGGGATCAATTCGAAAACATGTGTTGGTAACAACGGTGTTAAGGTTCGCTGATGGTAAGTTTTTCAGGTGAGCTAGCTATCTAGATACTCTTGCCATTGAAAACCAACGTGGTGTTGTGCCCACCGATTGATGCAACTGTTGTTTGACTTACTCCGTCAGACATCCATCACCAACTACCAGCATGAGGTGGGTTGAATTGACTAGCGAACGCAGATATATGGCTATGCCTATGGATTGAGCGTCACTGGTTTGTTGGTAACAGACGGTTCAAGCTTTTCACAACCGTCTGATGGGCCACTCTTTTTTTTTCTTTTTCAGAGTTGGGGGGAGGCGTCCATACACACTGAGGGAATCCTATCTTGAATTCCTACAACAGCCTGTTCCTGAAGGTGGTTTAAGGTTATTAGTAAGGTCGGACCTTTGACACGACGCTGCAGTGTCGCTGTTCTCTGTAAGGCTATTTCAAATACTTGATATCGTGTTTCATGAACGACTTCTATTGCATTGCCGCTTCTACATATTTGTAATCACCAAGCTTGATCGTACGAGCAATCTTGGTTGCGCCAACATCTTTTCCCTTCACCCAGCCATGACTTTCATAAGCTTGCACAACCCGCCTCTATCCATCAGCCTCTCATTTGAACGCACGATCCTTCTTAACATTCACTTTCCAAATGTGCTCCCAAGGCAGCAATCAAGTCCTGAAGTAAGCAATGAATTAGTTTAATAATCTAATGTGTGGAGAAATGAGAACAAACTATTCACTTTCGGACTCGATTCACCATTGACTGGACTAATAAGAAAAACCAAAGGCTAGCAAACCAAGCACATGGTAATTGATTCAACTCTCAGATGAGCACCGTCTGTCGATGTTCTGCGTGACAAATCTAGAAATTTTCAAAATTTCCAAACTCAGTCGGTGTTTCCATTCTGGCCATGCGCTCATTAGGTATCATAATCTTTTGGATGTGATTGGTGCGACATATCGAGTCGAAACAGCTTCGAGTTCCCACGACAATTCGAACACGAGCGCACTATAGAAATCTGAAGAATTACCTGATCGAATTAATTATCGTACTTCTCAATCTTTGCGTCCTACGTAGCTCAGTCCGAACTCGCCACGTCAACCCGTCGAGTCAAGCGTGTTGTGTGGAAAGTCTGACATTCTGAGGACAATATTGATGTAAAGATCAATGTTATCGCTGGACTGGATAGGACTCTGAAAAATTTTGGGTTGCTTATTCCACTCCTGCATGCAGCCTCTCTCTTCGAAATCTCCTTCAGTCACGCTCCACACATCAAGCATTTTTATCTCATTACTGGCGATGATCTCCACCAGATACCGTGAGAACCCTCATCCCGTACCTGGTTTGGACCAAGCACTCCGCGTTTCTAAAACATGAGCCTAGTCGTGCTTAAGGCTTCTTTCAGGCTGTATCCTGCCCCTCTTCCAACATTCACGCCATTTAGCCATCCATTCTCGATGCGGGTACTTGCGCCATGGACATTCACATATCTCCTTGTGACTCGTCTCCTGAATTGCCAAGGCTGTGTACTCCACTCGAGTGTTCGGTACGGATCCTTGATGCGTGTACTTGCTCCATGGACGCTACGTCCATATATCTCCTTGTGACACGACTCCTTAATTGCCCAGGCTGTGTACTCCACTGGACTGTTCAGTACGGATCTATCTATTAATAGTTTATCAAACAACATTTCTTTGTTTTTATTTATTCCGGCATGGTGAGTGAATACTCCTAGTTCATAATCTTATGTGAGTGCCCAAGTCGGTTGTGCAGCGCAGGTTCTTCAAAGCGTTCAAGTTATAGCGAGAAGTCGAAACAGCGGTTGTTTAAGTTTTCCATGGAATGTCAACGTTTCCAACACGAGCGCATTATACCATCATCGAAGAGTCACCCGACGGTAACAATGACGTTATATAATGTTCGTTGACGGTATGTTTTGGCAAGGTTGTGAGCATACTTTCTAGAAAATCTTTCCGTTGAAAACCAACTTGGTGGTGTGTCCATCGATTGATAAAACTCTCGTTTGGCTTGCTCCGTTAGAAATCTATTAGGAACTAGTACCAAGTAAATTGAAATGTCCAGTGAACACAAGCGAGTTGAGCATCACCGGTTTGTTGGCACCAGGTAGTTCAAGCTTCTGCACCGTCTGATGTGCGACTCTTATTGGGCGTTAAGTGGAGGGAGTCGATAACGTTCAGAGTGTCCTACCCCGAATTCTTCGGACAATGTGTTCCCGAAGCAGGTTCAATGTTATCAGGTTGGAGATCTGGGCTCTGACACGACGCAGAAGATTCGCTGTACAGCTAATTCAAGTACTTGTTATCATGTTTCATAATTCACTTCTATTGCGTCGATACTTCTACACATTTATCAACAAATGAATGACACTGCCACAGATCCTCTCTTGGACGGTTCCTCCATAATTCACTTTTATCGCTTCGATACTTCTACCCGACTATCAACCAAAGAATGACACTGCCACAGATCCTCTCTTGGACGGTTCCAAAACGTCTTTTCCCTTCACCCAGTCATGAATCTTATAAAGCTTGTAATTTCTGCCTCCATCCATAAGCCTTCATTCCAACACACAATCCAATCATCCTCAAAATTCACTGTCGAATGTCCTCTCAAGGGAGCAATCAAGTCGTTGTCCAACAGGCCACAGATCCGTGAGTACCCTAAACTATTCGGTATCGAGGAAAGTTATGATTGAATGGAAATGTGCAGTGAAGACAAGGGAGTTGAGCGTCACCCGATTTGATGGTAACAGACCGTTCATTCTTCTGGCACGGCCTGATGTGCCACTTTTGTTGGGCGTTAAGGAGTGGAGTCGATACCCGTTCAGGGACTCCTATCTTGGTTTCTTCGAACATTGTGCTCCAGAAGGACGCTTAAGGTTATTATGTTGGAGATCGATGCTATCACATAATGCAGAAGAAGATTAACTCAAGTAATTGTTATCATGTTTCATCAATGACTTCTATCGTGTTGCTACCTCTGCACATCATTGATCATCAAGTGATACTGCAGGAGATACTATGTTAGTTAGTTACACTAACATATTTTCCCTCCCGCCATGATTCTCATAAAACTTGCACATTCTGTCCCCACCTATCAGCTTCTCATTCCAAAGCGCAATCCAGTCCCTCTCAAAAGTCACTTGCCGGATGTCTTCTCAAGGCAATAATCAAGTCCTCATTCAACAGGAAAATGATTTGTGAGTACTATAAATTGTTCTATATTGAAGAAATTTATGATCAGGACAGCTTGGCCATCACCTATGTCCAGATTGCTGCCCTGGGTCAGTCCAGTAGTAATTTTATATGAGCCTTGTTGTGGTCTTACTGTTTCAAATAGCACTTGTTATATATGACACACTCCTCAATCTCCGATATGAAAGAAAACATATCTGGAAAAAAAAGTTTAAATTAGGATCTGTCTTGTATCTGTTGGCACGCTATGCAGGTGTCATCACCCTGATGATGTTCCAAGTAGCCGCGTGTCTCCCAACCCCAGCTATCAAGGTGAGCAGTTAAATGCCTTGGATTACAAAAAGTTCACATTGATCCGGGTATAGTAAGACTCTCGTGATGTTGAACACAGAATCTAATGTCAAAACAGTCTATGTAACGCCTTCGTTCACTTTAATGATGGTATTGGAATGCTGGCCCTTACAGGAATACAAGGTGACAACGGCTCTAATTTCTCAGTCAATGATGTATCTATTTATTCTACCAGGGCTGTTAATGGGGCGGACATATGCCGTCTCCAAGCACAAGAAACTGACTCTTTTGGTCCTGGGTCTTTTGTTTATGGGTAGTGCCGGGTCTCTCGTGGTATGTAGTTCATATTCTCCCTTTGTCACGACCAATAAAACTTGTACTGCGCTTTGTAGTTTATGTCAACAGCAAACAATTGTGCACCAACTGATACGGAGGTGAACATGGTAAACTTGTGAGCTATGTTGATTGTATTCCTTCACATGGTTATTCACATAATGTTCAGATGTGAGGCTTCCCTTGTTCCAATTCTGTTTTACTGCTTATGCATTCTCCAGCTAACACCATTGAGAATATAATCACCATTACTTTTGACACAGTAGCTGTTGCAACCATGCTTGCCAATTCCATTGGAAACCTGAAGCAGTTGAGGGAGTTCCAAACGCTCCACATAAAGTCATTAACTCAGGTTTTGATTGAGCAAAGTATGTATCCTAGTGCTATCATTTATTGCTTCTAATTGTTAGTAAGGTCTGCTCCGATACGGGTATCTATTTTATGATTGTTTTTCCAATACAACTCTAATAGACAGCCAGATTCATCTTAACAATAACAGTAACCGCTGCCATCACCTCAAAGGTATTTCTCGATATCATGTTGCATATGCATGTCTGAGCAACGATTATGACAGGTTTTACGAGTGAATCCTTCATTGGATATAATTTGTGTGAATAACACATTAATCAAATATGAATAGCCTAGCATTGCCAACATTCTTCCTCCTGTGCAGGACAGGTGAGCGCCCTGCATTGCAACTATTTGGACTGGACTGATACCTCACATAGCCTGTCCGTCATTATCATCTGTCGGATTCATTTGGACCTCCTAGAGAAGAATTTACACCCCAATGGCACCACCCTCTCCTCATCCCCTCCTATAGGCACTTTCCATGCAGCCACGCGGAGGGTACACAATGCCATTATGGATGAATTCGGTGACCGGAGCTTCACCGAGTCGCTTGACACTGGTATTCACTCATCGAACGAAATAGAGCTTGAGGATCTCTCCGGTTCCAATACAGATCGGATTGATCTCGATGAGTATCCATGTGCAAGGAGCTTCGGAGAGTTGGAGAACATGACTCCTCAGGGATCGCAAAATCCAGGTGGGCTTTTTTTCATTATTTCAGCTGTGGCAGGTGTGATAGTTCTCTGTGATGAATCAATCTTGCACGCAGATGTGGTTGAACAAGTGTAGATACATTGGACAGTGCATGGCCATTCATTTATTGGAGAAAAAGCAGCAGTATAATGGCATTGACTGCCAGCTTAGGATGATATCTCAACTGATCGTTTGTCATACAGCCGTCTATAATTGTACTGAATTCACAGCAGTAATTTATACTAAAAGTCTCGCTCAATTTGTATTTATGTATGCTTTCTCTTACACCGGTTTGCAGTACGTAAGGCGCGCGCCAAATTGCACACACGTTCGCGCGGGCAAAAAGAGAACTGCAATTACTCAGTCAAATTATAACCATTCTGTCTGAAAATAAAAATATAACTTCTTCAGCCCAATATCCAGGGCATGGCGACATAAAATCCATGCAAAATCCCCACAATAAAAATTGTTTTTCAGGCAGTTGGCCCTGA
>QLPG01023250.1:0-10161 GCA_003314385.1 Gomphus sp. MG54 | reverse complement strand
AGTGGCCGTCATGTTGTTCGGGGGAAACGGGTAAAGGAGTGGATAGGGGGTGAAGGAACAATGGAAGGGCGAGGGGAGTGGTCCATATGATGTACCGGATGTACCGAACCGAGGCCGTGCGGTGGTGCGAGATAATGCGGGTGAGGGCCGGTTGGTCGGTATTCCCGAGTGAATCGGTACTCGGTGTTGCGGGCTTGACAATGTCCTACTTATATAGGTTAAGAAGTGACATGTGAAATAAGGAATGTGGGACAATAAGGTATGCAAAGCATGTAGGGGTATTGGCCACAATGAACAAAAATAGAATGGAGGAATGTAAATGGGGATAGAACAATAAAAAATAGAATAATAGGAATGTGACCAAGGATAGGACTATAGGGAGTGCCTGGCTATAAAACAATGGGTTATGACCAAGGATAAAACATTGGTCAGATATCCTGAGGTAAGATGGGTTGAGGAGTAAGGAGTAGATGGGGTAGGATTAATGGATGGTGAATGAGGCAGAATGGATGAGGGATAGGGACAAGGAATGTGGATGGTGGATGTGCCAAGCTGAGACCAGCATATCAAGTGACTTGTATGCGGCATGGACACTTGTATGTAGACATAGTCTGGCTGTTCGGTCGGCACTGCCAAATTACCAGACACTCGGTATATGTACTTGATACTAGGCAGCCTTCCTTATATACTTTTATGCAGGTGGTCTGTGTGCCAGCTTACAAATCTATTCACTGGAGTTAATAGAGCCAGTCTTTTAGCATCAAGTCCATGCCTCTGGCACCTATTCCAGAGCTTAGTTACCTGTGCTAAGTTTGCTCTGATTTTCCACTCGGTAGTCTTTCAGACTTTGGTCTTCTAGTCTTGGAGTCAGGCAGAGTCTGAGATCGGACTTTGGACCTGGGTCAGGCTTTAGGGAGGGTCATCCCCTGATATCAGGTTCACCCAGGTACACATCTGCCTTAGGTATAGATGACATACACACAGAGGCAAATGCACCTGAGCATCCTAGGAGGCAGGATGGGGCTACCAGCAACCCCAATGCAAACATCATCCTACCTCAGGTGCACCCAGGTACACATCTGCCTTGGGTATAGACGACATACACACAGAGGCAAATGTACCTAGGCTTCCCAGGAGACAGGATGGGGCTACCAGCAACCCCAATGGGGCTACTAGCAACCCCAATGCGGTCAGAGTCAGGATTGGCCAACCTAGCCCAAACCTGTACGTTGAGATGGGTTTCTAGCTCTTTTAGGACAATGGAAGCCAAATAACACAGAATGATGGCACACAATCATGACCAGAAAGCCTGGCCACTTGATATTGTCAGTCTAAAATTGTTAGAGAAAATAGAAACCATTTGTTAAATTAGATTGATAAGTGACTAAACAGTCTTTTTCAGCCAAATTGCACAACCTAGCATAGCCCAGGGTATATACCAAAAGCAAGTCCACGTTCTATGATCATGGTGTTCTGTAGAGCTTCCAGAGAAGTTACTGCAAACACAGTGAATAAGTGCTTTCCCACTTCACTTTATAAAATATATTATCACCTTCAGGACTGTAGGGTATGCCACCTCTGATAATGTGATAATTAACATTGATAGGATTTAAATCAGCATGAGGTGCAGTCTTTCAGATATATGCAGAGAATAGAGAAATTCATGGGTTATGCCAACCCACACAGGTCGCTGGGTCAAACCCACAGTGTCAACTCCAACAAAAACATGATGTATGCATATGCACATGTGCTGACATGAATGCAATGAATGTGCCTTATACACATGCACCACCACAAACATGACAAACTTGCCATATGCGCACACAATGTAACAAATACAACAAACATGCCATATGCATACACAATGCAATGAATATGTCAAGTGCACATACCAGTATCCAGTAACTTGGAAGTATGGACCAGACGATCAGTCTGATCCCATGCAAGTGACCAATCCACACATATGTCACTTGGTATGTCAGTCTCAGCTCAGCACATTCACCATCCACACTCCTTATTCCTATCCCTCATCCACTCTTCCCCACTCATCATCTATTACTCCCCACCCCTTTTATTTCTTATTTCTTGGCCCATTCTACCTCAGGACATTCTATCATTGTTTTATTCTCAGCTATGACCCTATTGTTTTATATTCAGTCACTTTCTATTATCTTATTCTTGGCCACATTTCTATTATCTTATCTTCATTGTTCTATTCTCATTTACATTTTTATTCTATTCTTGATCATTGTGGACAATGCCTACATATGATCTCCATACTTTATTGTTGTCCATCCCTTATGCTACCCTAACTCTACATCTCGTTTCTTAACCTTTATAAGTAGTGCATGTATGTAGATGGTTCTGCATTCTGGATATCAACTTGGCATAAGCCTCCTTTACCTCCTCTCTGCCCATTTGAAGTCTTTATTCAGGCCAGCACCCTTGACACCCTCCTGGGTACTTCTTCTGGCAGAAATCAGTGGCATGCATGGAAAGTAGGGTGCAATGCATGAGTACATTGAAGCCAAGCCACCCCAATTGGTCTCCAGGACTTGGCCGATTCCTGCCAATACCATGAAGTTGGCACTATTACAATAGCACTTAGCCCATGCATGGTCGGCATTCCCAATGCCCGACAGAACACGACAAATGTGCTGTATGCAACTTACACCATGAATGGAATCCCCCTTGAATGCTGACACCTAGTTGGTAGTTCCTGGATCTTTATCAGGCACTGGGAATGCCGATGATGCATCGGCCAAGTGCTATTGTAATAGTGCCAACTTCACAATGCTAGCAAGAGGTGGCCAAGTCCTGCAGGCCAGTTGGAGTGGCTTGGCTTCAACATACTCATGCATTGCACCCTACTTTCTATGCATACTACTGATTTGGAACAGAAGAGATACTGGGGAGAGTGCCGAGAATGTTGGCCCAGGTAAAGGACTTTTTGTTAAGACTAGATAGTATAAGATTCAGTGTTCTTCAAGGAAACACTCAATTCTATTGATGAATAACTACCTAGATAGTATAAGACTATTAGGTGATGAGTTTGTGAAAGGAATGGGTAGATAACTAGAGTTACTCACTTCAGTGTTCTTCAAGGAAACACTGAAGTGATATGTGGAGAAAACTGTAGCTATATATGTTCGGAAGAAATAGGCTCCACACCTCGGTGAAATGCGGAACACATGGATTGCCCCTGGAAACCACCAGGTAGCACAAAGGAAAATAGGAATATAGGGAAAGAGAAATAGTAAAAAGATTGTCAACCAACAATGAATAATAAAAAGGGTTTCAGACCAAAGTGAAGTAGATAGGTGCTGACTGTGTATAATCTTAACACTTTTGACAGAAGAAGGGAGGGCAGAAAGGCATAAACCTAGTTGATATTCAGAATAAAGAACTACCTACATACATCTGCTACTTATATAGGTTAAGAAGTGAGATGTGGAACAGGGTAGCATAAGAAATGGAGAACAATAAGGTATGCAGAGCATGTGGAGGTATTGTCCACAATGATCAAGAATAAAATATGGAATGTAAACGAGAATAGAATAATGAGATATGGCTTAGAATAGAATAATGGGAGAGTGGGTGAAAATAGAACAATTGAAAATTGGCCAAACTTAATATAATAGGGCCATGACCAAATAATAAGTGAATAGCATATGTCCTGAAAGAAAGCGGGTAAGGAAAAGGATAGGGAATGAAGGAATAATAAGGAATAGGGGGGATAGGATGAGAGGAGTGAACCATATAATGTGCCAAATGTACCAAGCTGAGACCACGTATTAGTAAGGAATGACTTGTCACTGGTGTGTGGGATTAAATGGTAAGGGTTGTTTGGTTGGTACTGCTGAGTGAACTGGAACTTGGTATCATGGACTTGACAATCTCTGAGATTGAGTGCATCTGCAAATTGGCCATGAGTATAGATTGGATCACCCAACGTATCATTGATTCTCAAAGTGACGAGGCCAGTATGAGAAAAGGCAATGTCGACAGCAGTAGTAGGCTGAGTTCAATTCTGAAGCAACTGGGTTGTTGACATGATCTGAGAGACCAGTTTTTTGAGGCCTTTCTTGAATGCTGTGCCATTGTTGATATGGAAAAAGGAAACACTTCCACTTTCTTCTTCATGCCAATACTACAGGAACAGAGAGTAAAATTTAGCTTGGAACCAGAATATTCTTGAGCAACTTACAGGATGTCTCCCTGGATGTTAGAGATGTTGAGAGAAACTGCCTGTGCTGCCTGTGAAACTTCAGATGAAGAAAGCAAGTTAGGCTGTGCAGGCAGATCTGGACACCAGTGGTCAACTATAAGACAACCTTTTAGAACTTCTGTAACATACTGCCAAGAATAGAGATGGTCCTGCATGGCTTTAGCTGGGTGCCTTGAGAGGCAGTCACCAGCTGGAAAGTGAGCCACACAATGAGCAATGCAGGAAGAATTGAAGTAAAATGCATGCTCAAGACAATCTGTAAGATTTTCCCATGGAAGCTAAGCTGAGGGGTAAAAGCTTGAAGTTCAAGCTTTTATCCAGATAGGACTTGGATGAAATGCCAGGGTGCATAGTGGATGTGAAAAGGGGGAATCACTGCACGATTGGGCAAAAAATGAGGAGGCTGTCCTTGCAAAGCTGTATATGATTGATTCCCAGGAACGGAGACCAATTGGGTTGTTGCATCCTATTGTCTCTAGGATTCATAGGGCTGTGGCCCATATGGAGTAGAATGCCAGTTGTCAAGTCACCGTTAATCTCATGTGCAGATGTGGTATGTGTCCCTGGCTGCATGTTGCTGATATAAGTGAGGTTGGCACTGAACTTCAATTACATCAGCTACAAAATATTTTAAATAAAATTCTGATTTTTTAAAATATGAAAATATATTGATTTTGAGTACAGTCACATGACCAGGGTGTGGCTAGGCTTAGATAATAATTTTGCTTACAAAGTGCTGACAAAAAACCTGCTTCAACCTGCCTGTGGGTACAGGTTTGGGCCAGGTTGGCAATCCTGACCCTAGCAATCCTGACCCTAGCAATCCTAACCCTAACCCTTACCCAGGCTACCCATACCTGCTACCCATGCAGGTTTCCAATACCTGTGCCAATCACTAGAAGCCTGAAGGGTTGCCCGTACACATTCCTGATGGAGTTATAGCCCAAGCAATGTTAATAAGATTAGCAAGTGAGTTCTTTTTGAGGTGCACATGAAGTGGAAGAGATCAAAGACTGGTTACATTTTGTGGGTCGTGTTTGGTTTTGTATACTACATGTAAAATAAGCTAAAACATAATAATGCAAAACTCTGCATCACTCTGCTATAGAACACCCGAGGTAGATGTGCTTGGTACAGAAAATCAAACACATATACACAAAAGATACAAATACATTTAAAGGTTACCAAAATCCATCACACCCCTGCAAGCACGACATATGCCGAGGGTAGTGATATATGCTGCTATCTTCCACTTAGGCAATGCTTTTGTTAATATGTCTGCGACCATGCCATCTGTAGGATAATAGAGAAGTCTTAATGTTTTTTTAGCAATGATTTGACGGATGAAATGAAAACATATGTCGATATGCTTTGTTTGCATGTGATAATTGTCGTCCGTTATTAGTTTCAAGGCAGCTTGATTGTCAAAATATAAAGGAGTCGGTGTAAGGAGATTAGGGAAAAGTTTGGCCAAGTGTTCGTGCAGCCAAACTGCTTCTTTAGCTGCCCAGGTTGCTGCAACATATTCCGCCTCTGCTGTAGAGAGGGTGATGAGTTCTTGTTTTCTGGAACTCCAGGAACTGGCTCCACCATCAATAAGGAATACATAGCCCGAGATGGCATGATGGTGCTCCTGTGTTGCACCATCAGCATCTGTGAAGCCTTCAAGACCGTGTCGTTCGCCGCCATAGGTGAGTTCAAAAGTTTTGGTGCCGATTAGATAACAGAAAATCCTTTTGACTGCCACCCAGTGTATGATACCAGGATTATCAAGGAATTGTGATAGGGCTGATATGGTGAACACAATGTCAGGACGTGTTGCTACGGCAGTATACATAAGGCTGCCGATGGCTTCTCGGTATGGAGTTTTCTTCATCCGGGCTTGTTTATCAGGATTGGTAGGAGAATGGTGCTTGGAATATACTAGTTCAGGAACCATGGGCAAGCCATAAGGTTTGGCATCAGCTAGAGCAAAGTGAGAGAGAATAGAGTTGATATATGATACTTGGGAAAATGAAATGGTACGTGCTGTATAATCATGTGTGATCTTGATGCCTAGAAGCCAGTGAACCAGTCCTAGGTCTGTCAAGGCATAACAGGCATTGATTTTTGCTTTATATTGTGTGATTAACTCATTAGAACTGCCGGTGAAAATACAGTCGTCGACATGTATAGCCAGGATAAGAATGTTCTCGTCAATATAAGCAAAGAACACTCCTGGGTCTGCCTGGCTAACAGAGAAACCAAGGTTAGCAAGTGCATGTGAAAGTGTATCGTACCACTTTCTCCCTGCCTGCTTCAACCCATAAAATGACTTTCAAAGTTGCTTCACAAAGCCTGTGTCGCTGTCATCTCCAGGAGGAGGGTACATGTAAATCTCCTCATTAGCATCCAACTCACCATTTAAATATGCACCATTAAAATCAAAACTTTCCATCACCTAATTGTGGCATGCAGAAATGGCAAGGATAAGTCAGAAACTTGAGAGCTTGGCAACAGGTGAAAAGATGATAAAGTAGTCAACTTCAAAGATTTGCATAAAGCCTCAGGTGACAAGCCATGCTTTATACCTGTCGATACTCCCATCGGCCTTGTAATTGATATGAAATACCCACTTCAATCTGACAATGTTCTTATTGGTAGGGCATGGTACAGTAACCCATATGCCTGTTTCTTCAAGATTGGTTATTTTGCGATCCATTGCCTCCTTCTAGTGAGGCCAGTCAGAGCAAGATCATGCTTCCTCAAGAGTCTTGTGGTCGGCCTCCAGATTTAAAATAGCCACAGCAATAATATTGTCAAACTCTGCACTAAAAACATAGTCAGAGATATCTTCACCTGTAGTACCTTCCCTGGCCTGAATTTGCCTAAGCAAAAGCGAAGGCTTTGACATACGTGTAGACTTGCATATTGACTGGGAAGGTTCACTAGGCTCGGCCTCTTCTTCTCTATGAGGGGCAGTCACAGAAGGAATATGTGGTAGAATAATAGATGGCATAGGATGATGTGAAAGTGATGTTGAAATGGGTAATGAAGGTTTTGGTTGTGTAGGTACTGGAGGCAATGTGGGTGGAAGTGCTGTTAATACAGAAGCTGGTGTATAACTGGGCAATGGTGGATGCAGAGTGAGAGTAGGTGGTGCAAACTTGATGTCGCACTCGATGGAAAGACACTTGGTGTCTGGCAAATAAATGTGATGGGCATGAGTGCTGTCAACATCATAACCTACCCATTGTGCCTGGGTAGCACATGCCTCAAGCTTTGAGCCCTTTGCATTATGTACCACACATGCTGTCCCTACTCAGGTACATTCCCTAGATTAGGTTTTTGACCATACAATTACTCATAAAGTATAACATTATCTAGAGCTTTGGTAGAAGTGCGATTTTCAACCACACTGCGAAGTTAATGGCCTCTACCAACAAGTTCTTTGGTAAGTCAGCTTGATGCAACATTGCACAAATACATTCAAGGAGCTGGCAATTGAGTGACTCAGCCACACCATTATGCTGTGATGTGTCATGGGTAGTAAGTCATCACTCTGTACCTTGTTCTTGAAGAAAATTGGTAAAATCATGGCCAGTGAATTCTCCACTATGAGATGACCTAAGGCATTTAATTTATGCACCATGCTGTGTTGCTTCCCAGGCCACAAATGACTTGTAAGCATCTAGGGTCTCATCTTTAGTTTTGAGGGCCTCAAACTTAGTATAACGTGAATAGTCATCAGTGAAAGTCACATAATATTTGCGACTTCCAAGACTAAGTATTGGCAAAGGCCCCCAGACATCAAAATGTACTTCAGCACCAAAAGAGTTGGTAAGTGGAGCCTCTCTCTCCTTTTGGATAGGCTTGCAGGTTGCCTTGGCATATTCACATGAATTGCAGGTGAAAGTAGGAAGGTCATTTATTAAATGTAGGCTGCAGATTGCATTGCTGCAGATAAGGTTGCGAATAGAGTCGGTGGAAATATGACCCAACCTGCGATGAAGTGTGAAAATATCCACTTGCTCAGGCAACACAGCAGTTAGGCCCATAAGCAAGTGTTCCACCTTAAACAGCCCGTTTTCACTAGCAGGTATGTTGCCGATGACAGTGTTTCCTTTCTTGATTTTGCAGGTCTCTTCTTCAAACTGCACAGCAAACCCAGCCTTGATGATACGGCCAATTGACACAACTGTAAGGCCCATCTCTGGTGCATGCAAGGTATCACGAAGTAATACCTTAGTTGACATTGCACCATTTGGCACCTCAATTTGGAGGTCTCCTGCACCCACTGCGTAGAAGGTACGGTTGTTTGCTGCAGTGATAGGATGAGCAGGAATTTCATGGTACGTGACAAAACGCTCATGTTATGGCCCATGCAGCCAAACAAACCCACACTCAACCCCACAACCACCTGCACCATTTCCAGGACCTTTCCGATCGACCAAAAGCCCAAACAACCGTTTTCCGGATGTCCGAAATACATTCCGAGGTTCCATGATTCCGACCCTCAGAAGACCGCGATCCCGACCTTCCGAAGACTCCGAAAATCAAGGTTCCGTTACGATTGATAACCGACGTGCAGGACCATCGCGTACCTCACTCCCTTGTTCTCTCTTATATTGACCCCTTGTACTCCCTTTTCCCCTTGTATTATGACCGTCAAAAGATAGTACAAGGATAGTCATATGTATATAGTCTTCCAGTCAACTAGACTGTTCGCTAGTACGAATATCGACTTAGTCTTCTACCAGTTTCCGATTCATTTCTGGTAAACTCCCGTCTCCTTTCCAAAATTAGGGACAGACGATCGAGGAGGGCGCAACACATAAGTTGAAGCCAAGTCCCTTCGACCTCGAACACCTCAGCGACCGGATTGAACCATTCCGTGACCTGCCCTGAGTTCCCGGCGCCTCCGTCCCCCGCCCGTAGTCCGTCTGATTTCCATCTCGGTCCTTGGCCCTGTTACGGACCTCCGTACTAACCCAGAAACCCCCTTCGGAAGTGCTAGCTAAGCGCCTGACACGCGGACTTAACAGCTCACGAAATGGGGACATATGACGAGATGCCCCTGAATCGTATAATTTGGCTTCTTGGCCAAAGGTTTCATTGGCCACCATCGCTGGAACATGAGGAGTCTCCACCACCACCTCTTCTCCAATGCCTACAACTGTGGCCCATGCCTCAACATCTCCACTTCCACCTCCTGCCTGCTCGGTGCTTGCGGCAGTGTCCTCCTTTCCACTGCCACCTCCTGCACCTCTGTAAGGGCAACCTGCATGGGTACTGATTCCAGTACCTGCTGGGCGACCAACAGCGGGACACCACCCAGCCCTGTGACCTACCCGGGGCCTAACCCAGGGACTCGAACCCTAATGTTTACCCACAGACACTACAGACACTGGCAGGGAGGTCCAGAAGTAAGTATATAAGAGAGAATGTAGCTAAATACATGCGAGTCGCTTACCTGGCAGGGAGGTCCAGAAGAGAACAGCCAAAGGACCCCCTTACCTAAGCAGCGACTGTATAGCTACAGTGACTGTGACATAACCAGCCTGTCACAGCCAGCAAAGAAGATGATAGAATATTAAGGGGAGGGGATTATAGCAAATATATGAAAGGGAAAGATAGAGAAGTAGTTAAAGAAGTAATATAAGCAAAGGAATAAGAGAAATGAAGGGGATAAAAGGAATAAAAGGAAGGAAAAGGGGAATAAACCGGTAGTCCCCTGACATTACCCCCTCTCTAGAATGTGGCGACCCGACACATGGACATAGACACACCTAGTCCACCAACTACACACAAGGGATATCCACCGAACCGACGTATAAAGCCGGCCGAAGGGCGCCTGAGATGACCATCAAACGAGTACCCGACATTCCCGAAATTGGTGGCAGCGTGAACGCGCGTGGGATCGACTACGCGCAGGCAACAGGCAGATGTCGCCG
>QLPG01023207.1:0-10811 GCA_003314385.1 Gomphus sp. MG54 | reverse complement strand
CAGTCGTGGTTCTAAAAAAAAAAACAGAGTTCGCATACCTCCATGTAATTCCACAATGATGACGTAACATCAAGGTTCGTCGACTCGGCTGACCAGTAATTCATTTGAAGATTGATGTTTGAATCTAATGTCACGAGCTTTCTTGGCGCATGCTTCTTAAAACAAAATTATATTATCTTACGGTAATCTGTGGAAGGTTGTCAGAAGTCTAAGGTAAGTAGTATGTGAAATTACAAGTTGAACATACCCGCGCCCCAACTATGATCAGAGATATTATGTTATTTTGCGAAACATATAATCTGTTGTAGTACATACGGATTTGAACTGCCTTCTGCCCATTTACCTTGCAAGTTCGCAGGTAACGATCCTCTGGCACTGCTAAAGAGCATATACCGACCATAGTGGAATAATAGCCACTCGAGATAGGGATTTCCTGTGTCTACACCGTAAGCTGCAACAAGTTCGTCTGTCGAATGTGCCAAATCAGGTTGCTGCCCAATGGAAAGTTGGAAGGGGCTATTGGTAGAGAGCCCGGAGGATACATCTGCTATATGCTGGGAAAGAAGAGAAGAATATGACGTCGATTTGGAAGCTTTCCCAAGGAGGGATACCAGGTTGTTGTGAGGATCAGTGCCCTTGAAAGAAAAACCATGCGCCGCGTCGCCTGCATTCTGATCGAAATTTGTTCCCCCTACCCAAGTCACCATTGCAGAGGTAGCACCATTCACAGTAATTGTGGCATTGCCACCGTTAATGGTGGAGCATTTGGCTAGATTTTGAGGAATAGTCTGAACACGAGCCAGAATCTCAAAAGTCATCCCTGGATCACTTGAAAGTCCTCGAAACAAAAGTGTTGTCCCGTCGAAGCAAGTGACAGTAGGAATGGGGCTGAGCAGTGTTGTGATGAAAGCGTAAGTCAAAGAGAGTGGTGTAGATGTTGTTGAGTTCGTGAGTTGGGTGCAGGATTGAGATGGATGGGAACAAAAGGTTTCGCTGCCAGTGAATGGCATCAGCAGACTGAGTTCTAGACAATTTTTAAAATATGCAGATATCTCACCGGCTCAAACCCGTGCGTCCCACCGTCCATTCAGATCGCGCAATGCCTGCATCGAGATCGAGCCACCTGGTATAGCCACTCACTGCACCGGAAGTGGCACTCCCGGTGAGGGTCACAGCAAGACGGCCTGGGCTTGCGTATGAGCCTTTGAATAGAAATGATCATTTTCTCCTGTCTGATGCATTATCCAACGGCATACCATAATTCTCAACGGGAGTTGTTATTACAGCAAATTCATGGTCTAAGGTTCAGAAGGGCGTGAAACAGTGAGAATCGAATGAGAGCGTCTCAAGATAGCTTGAAAACTAAGAAATTGTATCCTCACTGGGTATCGTTCCTGTGGTAGAGTTAAAAACAGCTGCACGAATGTTATGCATGCTTAGATGCAAAGAATTGCTTGCGGATTCCTCAGGGTTTCCACCAGTGTATGACTACGGCAGTGGTAAGTCATACAAAAACCAATTGAAATTTGTCGGGTATGCATACCGCGTTCTGAAAAGGACCTCCAGACCATAAATCTTCAATGTTAAGGGTCATTTCGTCATAAATAGTTCCTCCTTGAACCATAGCTATGCAATTTCAATGAGAGATCATAACATAGTGTCAAAAATTGTGTTCACCGGCCAGGAAGCCGTTGCCAATTGGGAGATAATCCTTGGACCATTTTATACCAGGTTTACGATACCAAAGAACCTTTCCCGACGCAGGGAAAGACGAAGGAACAGCACTCTGACCTGGGGTGACAGTGAAGAGGACTACAAGAGATATAACGGTATGCAGCACGCCGAACAGACGTGCCATGGTTGAAAAAGCGTGATCAAGCAGGGGTTGGGAGAGATCCGAGAGAATGACAAAGGCTAGCAAGGCTGAGAGAATACAGAGACACCCAAGTAATTGACCACGTCTAAACGCAGGGGTATATAAGCATCCCTTGGTATGGGGACTGGGCTTCGCATCCAGCAAAGCATGACTCCTGACCCTCGAGACGTCCTTCGACTGAATATGAATTAAACCCGTGAGAGTATTCCATAAAAAATTGAATAGGAGGAATATATGTGGTAGAACACGTGAATCTGACTCCAGTTTCACGGCATGCGAAGGATCCACATGCACATGCAGCTTGGGAGTCGATGCGTATGGTAACACATCAGGAGGAGAAGCCGGCCCGCCACTTAAATCACCTGATATATCTTCATGATGGGAGACCGAGATAGCACTAGCTCTTTCAGCTCTCAGAGGCATTGATCATTGAAGGCCGCAAAATTAGTGCTATCTAACAATTCTATAACTGGTGGCAAATGGGGTCGGCAAGCAGAACACCTGTATTGGACCGGAAGACAAGTTTGCCAGGTATGGTGAGCACGAGTGGTAATGACGACAGCCTTGCTTAGAAGTGTGAATGTAGGGGGGGATGAGCTGAGACGGTCGGAGAACCGGAGTATAAAAAAAACCCCATACATTATGAGCATGTGCTCATCCGAAATGGGTGTAGTCACGTGATGAACACCTCGCGTACACACTTACATCTGGGTGCTGGCTTGATTTGGGAGAATCGTGCCATTGGTTTCTGTGCCAGTGCTGTGGGCATCGATCAGTAGTACTTTATTACCACTGACAGCACCTCTGGTGGATAAAAAGGACCACGCTTCACCCACTGCATAGGTCTCTCTGCACACACGGACAAGAGAGTAACAATGATGGTCAAAGCATGCGATACCAATCAAAGCAGAAGAGATCGAAAAGACAAATAATAGCTCTTGAAGACGAGGTTGCAATGGAATAGAAACAACGAGAAGAAAAATGAGGGTCAAAAAGTACATGCACCAAGCCATCTACATCTCTCCCGAATGAATGAAAATGAAATGCATACGGATAGTATAAGGAGTGTGTAGATTTAACATAATTGGAGAGAGTTGATTGTGATGCCACGGGAGGGGTGAACTGGGATAGATAGGGTAAACAGAAGTCGAGAATGGGCAAGTGTGAGGATGTAGTATGTATGCAAAAACGCAAAACAATGACGGCAAAGCGACGTTTATGAACGGGTGTAAGAACGAGGCCGTAAATGATTAAAGGATGTCAGAAAAGTGAGAAGATATATATCCAGTTCGGATAGAGTTTTGGAGGGCTGCTAGAGGGTGATGAGACCACAAACTGTAGCTTCGAATCGCGGAAGGCCTTTTAACCACGACTGCATTTGACCTGCGACATTTTTTCCACTAGAATCAATACACGTCCTCAGTGCAGATGGGATGGGCGCACCTGCCGAGTCCACATGCTATCCACCTCAAACACACCTAGATTCAAACATCCTAATCCATCATTTTGACATCATACGTCCAAGTATAACAGCACGGGTTCCCCCACGCCTTCTATTTCCGGTATCACACACTTCAAATCGAATGCCTGTTGCGAGTTGTAGAGGTATCATCAGCGTACGATAACAAGACCATGTAGGTGATTGTAACCTTAGCGAGCACAATCTTAAAGATCTTCTGCACATTGATAGATGCAGAGGTAGAACAAAATATGAGTGATGCATGCATGGCTTTCGCGAACCGCTTAGCCTGTAGAGATGACGTAAGAGTAAGGTTATGACCTAAAGCATGAATGAAGCAGTGAAGCACATACCTGTTTAGTAATTTCCTCCTGCTCGTCTCGCGGAAATGTCGAGAATGTGTCAAACTTTGTTCCCACTAGGAAGGGTATTGCAGTCTAGTTGGAAGTGGATGATTTAGCAAAGGATGAGGGGTCGTTAATTACGAAAGTAAGAGGACTGCGAGGGGCATCTATTCATATGCGAGGGTTGTTCTCGTTATAAAGTATGGGTGTGTATGTGTGTGTGGTAAAGGTATATTCTTTGTCCATGCAACTGGTTCGAGTGCTCACCTTGTTAAAGCCGCGTGCTTGTCGATACCATTCCTTGACAGAGTTAAGTGTCGATTTTCGGGAAAGATCAAACATGAAGAGGATGGCGACGGCATCATTGCAGACTAGGGGGAGCATATTGACAAACTCGCGTTGCCCTACAAGAACGCGTCAGGGTAGATGAGGAGTCGGATAGCAAATATACATGCCTCCTAAATCCCAAATGGAAAATGTGATCGTCGTCCGGCGGACGGATATCGTTTTTTCCATGAAGTTAACGCCTAAGGTGCGACGCGTAAGAGAAAGTGAAAGTGAAAGACGAAGGGACTACATACCCAGCGTCTGAATGTAATCCTCATCAAAGCTACCTTCGACGTACTTGACCATTAAACTTGTCTTGCCAATCTGCGAGTCGCCAACCATCCCGACTTTTATGACCACGCTAGATCATTGGGCGGCGCTCAGTGCGTTCAAAGGTTTCAATGGGAATATGAATATATTACTTACCTATTCTTTTCCTCGTTGTTCTCTAATAAAGGATGAGGGTTCTGTCCTCCGGTGGCTACAACCGAACTTGGACCTGCTCCAGCTGTGCTCGTGGAAGCCATCGTTGCTGTAAAAGAGAATACAGGACAGTGGAAATGCGTCTACTGGTCCTTCACGCGTCTGAATCGTAAAGCTGAAGTATAAGGAAAGGGGATAGAGGGTAAAAAGGGGGCAAGGCTCAGGAAAAGTGACTAGGATGAAGTTGGGTCGGTGGCGGATGGCGTCGGCCTAGCTTCGAAGAAGTCCTTGTTTTATTGCACTAGCACGCGACGAAACAACACGGCTGGGTGATGATTAGGATGAGAGACGGCGTCGTGCCAAAGGGTGTCGATGGGGTCGAGGACAACTCGACTCTAACCTTGCTGTGGGGTAGTGTGGGCCACACAAATGTTTTGTCCCGCCGCGGCGATAGCGGCGTAAGGTTAATATTAATAGCATTGGCTTATCACAATACATTCTGCACTTTTTTCGGACATCTACTCTGAGGAAAAGCTGTCGTACTTTTCCTTAATTTTGTCCATGATGCCAGGCCGTGCTTTTGGTTTCCTGAGTCGAAACCACGACTGAGATCTTTATACACTGACAACACTCCACTTGTGACTGCAGATTGGGTTGAAATTTGAATGTAGTGGTACCCTCGCATAGTTGGATTGAGAAACATCCAGGAATTAAGGTCATATAATATTATAAAGTTCTTCACATAGAAAATAGACAATAATCTAATGGCTGTTGCAATATAGTTCAAAATTCAAAAGATTGTGCACCAGGGCCAGCTCACTAGTGTGAGGTGCATTAAATGATCTATTCTTCATGAGGTTATATGAAGATACCTCCCAAGCACTGAGAAGGGATTCTATTTCATTCTGACTTACATCAGGCTATAACGCATCATGTTGCCTTTGAGAAATATTCAATGCCTCAAGTCATGTTCGTTGAAACCATATTTCCTTCAGGATCGAGAAGCTGATGCGCTTACTGTGGTGGCAATTAACGAGACAATGTTGTTCAAATCCAAGTTGTCTCTCCACCGATGCAGGCGCGACGGAGTATCATGATACCCCCGGGTTTTCAACGACCACGAGTCTCTACTGGTTTGTGAGTATGTCAGATATCCGCTGGATGGCTATGTCATTTTCCCGCATATCGGAATCATTGCTTCATATGAGGTGGTCCGCAACCTCAATGTTCCGGTTATATAGATGGCAATTTTTGACTCATGATACTCGGATATTATGGGACAGCGAAACGCGGAAAATTATTGTGAATAGACACATGTGATTCGGATGCACCGCTAGTGGTCGACCGCGAGTAGAATGATCCTGATGCTGAACAATGGAATATCAGGGATTACATCTTCAGAATGAGATTGATAATCACTTAAACCGTGCGTTTCCCATCCACATTGATGGAATGAGAAAAGCCGAGTAGAGAGGTAAGTGGCACACTGGGGATCCCCACATAAAGACAAAGAATAGACTCATATACACAATGTACCCATATTGCTACTTAGGGTATTTGGGGGACAACCATCATTTCGGAAGTATCCAGTGTTTTAGACTTTATTTTCTCTACATCATACCGCAGCCGAGAAAATAGCTTGACCTTGTCTGCAAGCTATGAAATTAATTATAATATGTACATGGATGTCAAACAATGACAACGCACTTGATGACTGACGACACGGGCAGACTAATCCAACAGACATGATCATTGAATTATAGTGATATAGTGAAGGTGGATAGGAGACACTCACAGTACTCGGCATAACAAAGAATAATGTTTCATTCGCAAGGCATTTTGGCGTCTGGTTGAATTCTTCCTTTGGGAGTGTAACTGTCTTGACATAAGCGCAATTTACTCAAACAGACGGGAGCATGACTGACCATGTGAATTCGAATAATCCAATTTATAAGGCTGGAGACCCCAGTTAAATTTTTTCGGCACTGTTCTTTGGCTGGTGGTGGTCTTACTTGGCGATGACACATTGCGGCTGGAAGGGGCTTTTAGAGGCGACTCTCTGGCGTTACCCTGATCCATATCGTCTTTCATTCTTTTGTTTTTAATAGGATCTTGACCCGCATTATGCATCTGTTTCTTGAAGACAGCCTCGACAATGAGCCAAATACCCTTACCAACGAAACAAACGACTAGAGGACGGGTACTGGCTATTTTTGTTGTTAGTGCTGGAACAGACTGTATCATCTCTTCCTTCGAAAGCTCTGCTTCCTGACATCACGTATTATGATTAAATTGTTAAAAATATGGACCTGTTCACACTGACCTCAGCTGAAGGTCTTTCGACAAGGTTAGTCTTAAAAAAGTAAGTGAGTGCTTGCAGAGAATATATATGACTCATGCTTACCAGACCAAGAGAAAAATAGGTCGGAATTGTTGCGTCTTCAGAAGGAGATAACAACCTGGGAGTGAAGCCTGATATACATCGGTTACTCTCCTGACTGAACGTGAGATCGAGTCAGAAGAATGTACCAGAGAGATGCAGACATTTCCAAAAATGGTTTGTAGGGTTCGCAAAATGGTGACCTTTGGTCGCTGACATGCAACCAGGACTTAAATTGCCTGTCAATAAATGACTGTGTAGAAAATAGGATCGCCTACTTAATACCACAAAACAGGACTGTTTGTGGAATACATGTAAGAACATCTTGCTGAAAATGGATCTTATGTTGAATCACCTTCAAGAGATGGGGCGAGATGGTCACTAAGCGCATTAAGATGTGCATATGTTTCGGGTTCAGCATATCCTCGCTTCAAGAGACGACGCTTTTTCTTTGGGCTACCCTCGTCTAACTGCAAGGCTTCACCTTTTTGACCTTTTCGGAGTGCATTTGATGATGACTTGATCGCTGGCTCAAGTGATTGACATATGACCTCATCTGAATTAGCGACACCGCGACGAGAAGAACGTCTCAGAGGGGTGTGCATTGACGATGAAGCAAATGCATATTGAGAGATCGAGTGTCCAAACGAAGTTGCAGGGATTTCCATCGACGGACTTTACGTAAACATGATTTGCTGTAAGTGTGACAATATATTTTTGTCAAGCTTATCCAGGTTGATTACTTAAAGAGTATGTAAATTTTATTCTAATCTCCCAGAAACTATCAGACCCTCTGAGAACCGTCTGCCAGCGAATCAACACTGTTTGATCCAGAAAATGTCGCACCAACGCCAGACGTAAAATGCCAATCTGGGCCCGTCCTTACTCTGTTTGTTCCTTTGAAGTAGGTCTCTTTGGTAGAAATATTGTAAGAAGGAGTTGCACTGATTTTGAGATTGAGGACTAGACGGCCAGACTAATATGCAAGTGAGCTAAAAATCATGCAATCCGAGCACATCATTGTAAGCTCACTGTGATAGATAATACTGCGATCAGCCAACTGTCCATGTGGTGTTAGTGGTTATGTCCATCCTAAAAAAAATACATTAGACTTACACCTCACCAACCCCCGAAAGGGGACCTCCCTTTTCATATCTCATCAATAGAATGTTCAATATGTACATCACTGTACTCTCGATAAGTTAAATAGCCGGAGGGAACAAATGTTGCTTACCTAGAAGGCTGTGTGGCGAGTATTTAGTATTTATACTTAAGAAGATTTACGCAGGAATTTGATAGATTCACATAAAGCAATATGCCGCTCCATCTCTACCACATGGTGCATCAATTTATTGAAAGACAGAAGACACAAGAATTAAGACTAAGACATACCGAAAGAAAACCTTTAGGATAGGGGACAACGCAAAACCAAGTGGTTGAACTTCTTGATACAAAACGAACATGGTGAGTCCCAGGTAGGCAGCTAAACGGTTTTATGGAACATCTGAATTGGAGTAGCTGGCAATAAAGAGATGTTGGGCATACCTTGGAAAATGGATGCTATTGCACTATGCCAGGTTGTCAGAGTACTTCATTTTAAGCAGTGGTCACTTACCCGCTTTGGAGGACATTGCTAACCACATGGGGCAAATCGGGCGCATCTAATGGGAAGCAGCCAGGTAAGATACCTGGCAATGGGTTGGCCATGGTGGCGCTGTTTGGATTGAACCCATTTCGAACCGATACAACAATACACTGCCGGTGGAACAATATCAGAACAACAACAACCATTGACGTGAATTTGATATTATTACAATGATCTCGGCTGGAAAGTTTAAGTTCAGATGGCCCTGAAGAAGACAACACCATACGTACCAACCCAACAAACAATTAAAAGGATGCCAACTGTGAGTTGCACATCTGAGTCCGAGAGCACTTAAAGTGAGATTTCTTACTTTTCTTGTTCCGTTTATAAAGTGCATATATTCTCAATATAATGAGTATATCGACTGCTGGCCAGAGGAGAACAGCCCCCCTGGTAAACCGGAAAGAATTAGCTTTTTAGATAGATAGATATATAACCCTGTTTCACCAAGTTTGAAATACGTCGTATGCCCCACAACTTCGGAAAAGTACAACTCAGTGAAGGGGTGTGGCAATAGAAAGGGAAAGGGTATGTAAACTTACAACTGATACAGCGAAGAAGAGAAGAATCGTGTTAATGATTAATATGAAAGAAGGCGGTCGGTCGAGCTCACCTTCTGGGACAGTGACACGTTAGCAGAAACTGAGTTCTTTGTCAGGAATTCTCCATCAATAATTGGAGTTCGGAACTTCACCATATACGTTTAAAATCAGATAAACGAGTGAGTAGTACCGGATGAGTAGGTACAGTAAATTGACGAATGACCAGGAAGATCTAGAGAAGCATGTCAACCTTACTTACACTCTGCAACAGGAAGATATTTGCCACCGCCATATGAGGTTTATCTCCTGATTGGAAGTGATTATAGCCTCATATAATACCAGGGCGGTCGCGGAAACTACGATATAACTCAGCGTGTCTTAAATCGAAGGTTACAATGGGACTCACTAGAATTATAACTCACGGTTCGGTCATCCCAAAGGACACTGTAGAGTTCCTGAAGGGGATCCATCAAGGAGTGGAAGAGGAGGAGACGTTGCACACGGATCGTGTATATTCGCCCATTTAAGTTGATTATTCATTTACGGCATCATATGCAAGAGACGTCGACGTATTTGATTGAACTGGATGGTCGGATTTCTCACTATCACTCAGTCCCGTTTGGAAATTAAACGGCAACTGTAAGGTTACGATGAACAGCTGTGAGAAGATTCCCTATGGTGTAACAAACTCCGATTGAAGGTTGCGATGAAGTACCACCTTAATAGGATGCAATTGACAGATGGAGACCGGCAACAAGTGGAGCTGTTAGCACGCGTGTCAGATAGATGCTTCCATCTGAAACCGTTAGCATTTTACATGCAACGCCTCCGCCAAGTACATCTTATCGATCGACGTCAAAATGAACTAAACGATTTGCACTGCTCGTTTGGTTCTGAGCTGAGTAATTCAAAAAATTCTTTAATCACCACCTTGCGTTTTCATCGAATCTAAGAAAATGGTTCAACTTTAAGTGTATGAGGGAGCTCAATGCGCTGGCGTTACTGTGGGACTACATGTGTTCAACCCTGCGCATGCTATTTGCGACACACGCCTTATCTCAGTGGCACAGAACATCATAAAATCTTCTAAAGACACGTGAGTCTCACGACGTGGCCATAGGGGTGTGTTCACTTTAGAATGCCAATATCGACGACCAAAGTGTCAAGCAGGTAACCGAGGTAGTGACGATCATACCTTCAGAGCGACGAGAGAGAAATCTTGCATCTATGGGTCGTTTCGAAGGCTGGGAATAAGATGGGTTACGAATGGGGTTTTTTTTTCCAAAGCACCACAAGGAAGTGTACGGCTTACATATCAAGTCGTGGAGAAAGTGATAGCCCGAGAAGCCCACCGGCGGGAAGAAAAACGTGTTCATTAAATAAATAAAATTCTTCGACTTCATGTCACTTCATATCAATCATTGCCCAGACTGTGGGGGTATAATATTATCGTCATCTGACAAATAAACATATTGATGCAGCTCTTCATCGTAAAGGAAAGGGGAGATAAGACAATCGTTTTTTGGTATCATACCAATTTTTGCACAGTCCTGGGGAGACAGCTTGTCAATTTGTCCCACCGTTAAGTTGTGCTGTCTTCTGATGGGGGTTGTGCTGTCTTCTGCTGTTTCTCATAGCTGTCGTCTGTGCCCTGCTGCTGCCCCTGTGCTCTCAATGGTCTCCCCAGCTCTGGTAAATATTATTTTCCCTTTTTTTTGGTCTATTTTTCACACTGATTTTCCTTTTTTTTGCCTCTTTTTCAGCTACATCCTTCCCCTTTCTCCTCTCCCACTCTCACATATTACTTTCTCTGTT
>QLPG01023206.1:0-26443 GCA_003314385.1 Gomphus sp. MG54 | reverse complement strand
GGTGACCACCCAAACTCCCTCATGACTTCTCTTATATGCTTTCACATTTCCGAACTCCATTGGGGCCACCATTCTAGAACTTCATTTCCATGGCCTCATGGGACTCAGCCGTAAGGGGGAGATACTGTCAGGAACCATACGCCAGCATACCTGACTATTCATTTCAGCCCACTCAGCCCAGCTCCACCCTTGCTCGTTATTCAACTATACATCCTTAACCCACGGACTATATGCACCTTGTGTATCCGTCTTGGCATCACATGCTCCTGTCAATTCATTCATTTCATTTATATCACACTCCATATGCTCGCTATTCCATTCCGTCTTCATTTACATTTAATATCCTTTCATTTACATTCTGCTCCACTTTTATTTATTCACAATTCCACTCAGTCTCTTATATCCAATCTGCTATTATGTTCCTTAGGGTAACTCCATTGGGAATCGGAGTGACATGTCACTCCCCAATGTCACAGAGGAGATCATTATTTGGGGTGTAGTATTTCTATTCTCACTTTTCACGATCCTCAGCTTTCTTATTCTATTATAGGGATCTAATCGACTCCTAGTAGATTTGAAAGTAGTATAAAGATCTTGTACTTCAGTAGTTCAGTCCTTAGTCAGATAGTCAACCTTGATTTTCTACTAGCTAATTCTCTGTCTCACCTTTCCAAAATTAGGACCAGTGTGATCCGGTAGGTGCAACATATAAAGTTGAAGCCATACCCTACACCAAACCTTGCCATTGAATATCTTTAGGAGATTTTACGTTTAATTATGATTATGTCATTCCTTCACATTGTAACACAAACCCCTGGAAGGTGCAAATGTTGTCAGTAGCAAGCTTGTTTTTCACTATAAATACGATGCTAGCGATAAGGTCATAGCCCCCAAGGCAAGGCTCATCATGCAAGGATTCTCACAAACAGAAGGCCTTGACTACAATGAGACTTTCTCTCCTACTGCCAAGCTATCTGCCATATGCATTATTGCCTCTATAGCAATCAGGAATGACTGGGAACTCAAGCAAACCAATATTGATGGTGCATATCTGTCAAGTATATATACTGAGACCCAGTAATTTGGCAGTGCTGACCAAGCAACTATCCTATGTCCATGTACAAGTGTCCATGCTACATGCATGTCACTTGGTACGTTGGTCTCAGCTCAGCACATCCACTACCTATACTCCTTGCCAATTACCCCTCATACTCTACTTCACTTACCATCCATTAATCCCACACCATTTGCTCCATAATCCTCGACCCACCTTACCTCAGGACTTCTTGTCCTTGTATTATCCTTGACCATGGCCCCATTGTTTTATAGCCTGGCACTCTCTATTGTCCTATTCCTGGCCACATTCCTATTATTCTATCTTTTATTGTTCTATTTCTGTTTGCATTTTTCATTCTAATTTTACTTGCTGTGGACAATACTCCCACATGCTCTGCATACCTTATTGTCCCACATTCCTTATTCCACATGTCTCCTCTTGAACCTATATAAGTAGGACATGCATGTACATATTTCCTCATTCTGGGTATTGACTAGGCTTAGGCCCCTCTACCTTTTCCTCTCCTGTTAAGTCCTCGACTCAGGCCAGCATCATCAGCATCCTCCCAAGTACCCATCTGCTGCAAATTGGTGGCACACATGGCAAGTAGGGTGCAATGCATGAGTATGTTGAAGCCCACACCACTACTCCCAGCCTGTAGGACTTGGCCATTCTTGTCTGGTACCTTGGCATTCCCAAAGCTTGACAATATCTCAATGCCCCGCTTATGGAAATGGTCTACATATGACAGGCAAAGAGTTATGAGGCTCCTGGGAAGGAACACTATATCTGCTGCCTCAACTGTATAATATATGGACTAAAACAGTCTAGAAAAGAATGGTACAAGATGCTGAGTAGCATTATGTACCATTTTGGGTTCTGTCAAGCTTTGGGATTGCCAAGATGTCAGATGGGAATAGCCAAGTCCTACAGGCCAGGAGTAGTGGCTTTGGGCTTCAATGTACTCGTACATTGCACCCTACTCTTCTGTGCGTGCCACTGATTTGCAACAGACAGGGTACTTGGGAGGATGCCGATGATGCTGGCCTGAGTAGAGGACTTAACAGAGGAGGAGAAGGTAGAAGGGCCTAAGCCTAGTCGATACCCAGAATGAAGAAATATGTACATGCATGCCCTACTTATATAGGTTTAAGGAGCGACATGTGGAATCAGGAATGTGAGACAACAAGGTATGCAGAGCATGTGGGTATTTTCCACAATGAGTAAAATTAGAAAGAAGGGATGCAAATGGAAATAGAACAATAAAAGATAGGATAATAGAAATGTGACCAAGGATAGGACAATAGAGAGTGCCCGACTATAAAACAATGGGGCCATAGCCAAGGATAATACAAGGACAGGAAGTCCCAAGGTGAGGTGGATCGAAGGATGAGGAGTAGGCATGGTAGGATTAATGGATGGTGAGTGGTGTAGAGTATGTGAGGGGTGAGGACAAGGAGTGTGGGTGGTGGATATGCCGAGCTGAGACCAGCATACCAAGTGATATGCATGTGGCGTGGACACTTGGACGTGGGAATAGGATGACTGCTCAGTCAGTACTGCTAAATTACTAGTCTCGGTACGTGTACTTGACAGGTTCATGTGATGTGAAACTGAACATGCAGTGTTCCACAGATATGCTGGCCAAATGCACTAATCATTGCTGTAGATGTTGACAACCTTACTATGGCCAGTAACTTGAGAGACTGTCAAGACCCTGGTACTGAGCTCTGGTACACTCGGTAATACCGACCGACCTCCCTCTACCCATATTATTCTCACTATCACATGGTCTCTGTTGGAGATGATGACGTTGCAGTGTGACAAACCGTGTCACCCCGCATACATACTTATTATTTGCTGCAAATAGGTTTTGCACAGTCACAAAGGAATCCTTTTTATTCCCTTCTTTTAGATAGTCAATTGTTCTGAAATACTATATAAGTAGCTACATTGATTCACATCTTCCTCAGTTGTTTGACGTTCAAATGCTGAGGTAAGATATTTAACTAGTTATTTGGTATTAGTTTGCTTACTTGTACGCTCCTGTAGATTGTCCGTACAGGTAAATTATATACTTAGTTGTTTGACGTTCAAACGCTGAGATTGTCCGTACAGTCATATAATTCTTACAGTCTCATCTCGGTACATCTGGTACATTGTCTAGGTTTCTTCTCCTATCCTATCCGTCTTGTCCTTCACTATCCTTCCATCCCCTTACCTGTTCCCCTGAACATATGACGGCCACTCATTATCCTGACCACTGCCCTATTGTTTTATCTTCAGTTGTCCTCTATTGTTCTATTCTCACCCACCACTTCATTATCTTATTCTCAGTCATACTCTATTATTCTAATCCCACTTACATTCCTTATTCTATTTCTGATCACTGTGGACAATGCCTCCATGTGGTTTTTCATATCTTATTGTTTTCCATTCCTTACACCACCCTGTTCCACATCTTGCTTCTTAACCTATATAAGTAGTGGGATGTGTGTAGATAGTTCCTCACTCAGAAAATCAAATTGGTTTGCACCCCCTGGCCTGCTTTCCTCATCTAAAGTCCTTCGTTCAAGCTGACACCCTCAGCACCCTCATGAGAACTCCTTACTGTCTAAATTAGTGGCATGCATGGAACAGCAGGGCGCAATGCACGAGCATGTTGAAGCCTAGCCACTCCAAAATGGTTTGCAGGACTTAACCGATATTTTGGTGTTACCGAATTCTAACAGGGACATCATTTGCAGGTTTAAAGATGAGCTGCATACTGTCCTCAAAATCAAGGACATGGGAGATCTACAGTAGCTACTAGGGATAGAGGTGAAGCATACATGTGAAGAACAAACAATTTCATTCTCACAGTGTGCATACATTGAGAAAATTATCAAAAAAAATTGACCTATAGAATGCAAACCCCCTGGGAATGCCGCTTAACCCCTATCACAAGCTATCCATATCACAGTCCCCCTTCACCTTTTGCCAATACGATGACATGTATAACATTCCATACAGGGAGGCTATAGGCTCTCTCATATATGCAGCATTAGGCACTCAACTGGACATCTCATTTGCAGTATCTTTCTTATCTCAATTCATGCAGAATCCTAGGAGGCCATACTAGGAGGCAGTCAAGAGAGTTCTTTGCTACCTAAAAGGGGTGAAAGACATGTTACTTGTCATTGGTGGATCCTACCAAGGCTTGGAAGCCTTCTCAGATGTGGATTAGGCCTCACAAGAACACTGGCACTCTATATCTGGGTATATATTTACAATTAACAGTGACACTGTCTCTTAGAGCTTAAAGAAACAACCAATCATCATGTTGTCAACAACCAAGGCTGAATACATAGCAGCTATGCATGCTGAAAAGGAAGCACTATGGATGCACACATTTATAGCTGAAATCACCCAACCACTTAAGAAGCCCATTGCTATACATCTTGACAATATCTCTGCTATTGCCATCATCAAAAATGACAAATATCATCCCATGCACGAAGCACATTGATATTCATTACCATTTTATACATTATGCTATTCAAGAGAAATTAATCCAAATAGACTATATTCCTACAGATGATATGGCAGCTGACATATTCACCAAGGCTCTCCCTCAACACAAAGTCTTGCACTTGAATGCACTAGTTTGGCTATGTTCAGCTTAAGGGGGGGTGTTGGGAATAATACTGGTAAACATTGAACACAGGGTCACATTGATACTCTGGTTGGTAGAGCTAATAGGGAGTTGGTAATCTCAGTCATTTCTGACTGAGATTGCTAAGTAAAGTAATGGGAATATAATAGCATCAGTCAGCAATGACTATGGCAATATAAGATTGAACATGTAGACAGATATACCTAGTAGTTGTAATAGTGAGGGTGGGTGTATAAAGTGGCAATGAAGCAGAATTGAGATGGAAGTGAATGGGGGAATCTTAGTTGATATTCTGACTAAAGAACAGACTAACAAACATCCAGGGTCTTATACTAATTTCTTATCTATGAAGAGTCTATATTAAAGGAGATGGATTCTGATACAGATTTCAGTCAAGCTCAATTTTAGCTTAAAAATTTGTAGATTAAATTTTTAAAAAATTATATAGCAGCTGAGAAGTGTCTTGAGAACATTTTTGCTCTATATTATGGGGAAAAAAAACCTATTGTTGCGGCAGAGTAAATTCTTTTATGCAACAGGTCAAAATATCACGCAGATAGGTCTTTGATACAAGTGTGACACCTAATTCTCCACATGCAGAATTTGCGGCCCATTGTCATTAGTCATCCATTTCTTCATTGCATTATTCATTTTCCTCATTTTCATCTTCATTCAATTGTGGGGGGAGCTTTGGTTTGTGACCTCTTGTGGGTTTTTTTGGCCATGATCACTTTGGAACACCAGCTGTTGCCAAATGTTGACACTCTTCTTCCCAAATGGCAAGATTCTTCTCATGGTTTGCTTTTATCACTGCCCACTGATCTTCTAAAGCCACCAGTGCATCCTTTCTTGCTGCTCTTTTATCAGACTTTTTAGCCCTTTCTCTGGCCTCTCCCTCCCTCTGCTTGCTCTGCTCTGCTATCTTTTGCCTGAAAGCATTTGAAGACAAGACTTGAGAGCTTTTCTATCAAAAAGCAGTGAGTGGTTATGTTTTTCCTTGTTTTCATGTTTATTGAGGGCACTTGTTAGCTTGTGTAGATGAAGATTCTGTAGGACCAGCTGTGCCTGCTCCTTCTCAATTTGCATGTCTCGGACTTTAACTTGAAGCTGGGCATGTTTGACAGTTTCTTGTAATTCAATGATTTTGAGTTCTAGTAATTCACGACTGTGCTACTTTTTGACAGGATTTGCTTTGGCACGATCCCAGTTTGGCTGAGGAAGGGATGATGGTGGGCAAGCAAGTACAGGTGCAATTACTGGTGTCAAGGAGGTGATGGGTTCATCTTAAACAAGGAATGAACCAGATGATGTGGAGGCAAGTCCCTTGTTTAATGAGCACATTCTCTTTGAAAGTGTATATAGGGCAGGGTCTATTTGCCAATCTTGTGCACATTTCAGTGAAGATGATGTCAGTGAGCGGTCTATTATAATATGGCTTGGACTGGATGTTGATGTAGATGCAACCAGGTGGATTTTTGATGGGTTTGGGTCAAAGGCCCCGACAATAACTTGGACAGGACTTGATTGGGGAAGGGGAAACTCTCCTTTAGTTGATGTAGCCATGCTTGGTTTCATTTAGGTAGGAGAAATTGCATCACGATTAAATAGGTATATGCCAGTGACATGGAATGCTGCTTTGACAGTTTCTTCATCAAAGGCTTGGTTATATGCCATTCCAAAAAGGTGAGTGAAGTTATTTTTGCCTACTTGTCAAGCTTCGGGAATGCTGAAGATATGGGCAGGCAGTGGCCAAGTCCTGCAGGCTAGGAGTAGTGGCTTTGGCTTCAACGTACTCGTGCATTGTGCCCTACTTGCTGTGTGTGCCACTGATATGGGACAGAGAAGATACCCAGGGGTGCCAAAGGTATCAGCCTGAGTAGAGGACTTTACAGAGGGAGGAAGAGATAAAGGGCCTAAGCCTAGTCGATCCCCAGAATGGGGAAGTATGTACATGCATGTCCCACTTATATAGGTTAAGAAGCAACATGTGGAATAAGAAATGTGGACAATAAGGTATGCAGAGCATGTGGGGGTATTGTCCACAACAAGTATAATTAGAATGAAGGAATGCAGACAGGGATATGACAACAAAAATAGAATAATAGGAACGTAGCTGAGGACAGAACAATAGGGAGTGCCAGACCATAAGACAACAGTGTTGTGGCTGTGGATAAAACAAGGACAGGATATCCCAAGGTGAGACGGGTCAAGGAACAAGGGGTGGAATGGGCAGGATTATTGGGTTGGTGAATAGTATAAGGTGGATAAGGAATGGGGGTGTGTCAGGGTTTGGTCAATCTTTCCCCATTTACATGATCTCCATTTCACATTCTTGGTTATGTAATAAGTGCCAGAGTAGAGCATAGGGTTGTGACTGGTGTGATGGTGACTCCTCAGCTTGATCTCTGAGGATTACCACTACACTAGGTGAGCTTTACATGTATTTCTTGGTAGTAGACCTTGTATAAACTGAGGATTACCACTACACCAGGTGGAATATCCCTTTTCAGCTCATAAATATAGGATTATCTTGTTGTTGTGATCTTGTCAATAGCGTTGCCCTAACAGAAGATCAAGCTAACCAAGGACAACCTCACACATCCTCCTTATCACATTCCACCTCTATATCATGTCAGACCAATTACCTGAGGCATACTGGGAATCCCTGGATGAACAGGGCGTCTTTCTCAGAACCCTGCTTGCCACCCAAGCAGAACAACTGAGGCACCTACAGCACCAGTATCAGGTGCTCCAAGGCCAGCTGGGTGGTATTCAAAACAATCTAGCCAATGCTGCATCAGCTGCTGCAGTTGCTATAACACAACACATAGCGGTTCACCCTCCTTCTTACACATCCTCCTCCTCTCATCACACCATCAAGGCAGCTGATCCAGAGAGGTTAAATGGAGACAGAGCAGATACAGAAGGATTCATTCGTGCAGTGAAACTCTCCATTACTCTCCAGTCAGGGTCATTTCCCGATAAAAAGACAAAGATGTTGTACGCTCTCTCTTTTATATCAGAGGGCTCTGCAGCGATCTGGGCATATAATAAGACCCAAGCAATCATTGATGGGACTTTCTTCAATCACTACCTTCAATGATTTTGTTAAGCAGGTTGAAGAGGACTTTGGTGACCCAGACCATGTCAGAACAGCCTATACCAAACTGTACAACCTCAAGATGACCTCTAACATATCAGCAGATGATTATACTATGCAATTCAAGATACTGGCAGGAAGGACGGGTTTCAATGATGAGGCACTCAAAGATGCTTATGCAAGAGGACTCCCAACAATAATTCTAGACAAGATCCATGCCCAACCCTTCCTCTCATCTAACCTCAAGGCTTGGAAGGATGCAGCTTGTCAAATCGATTGCAACCACCGTTGATTTGTGGAGGTTAAGCGAACCCAAGCACCCCAGAGCTCCCATTGCATCATTCCAACCCATACCCATGGCACTCCAGTTACTCCTATACCTAACTCCAACCCCCATGGACATAGACTCCAATCATCATCGTACTGAGACACGGACCTGTTATAACTGTGGCAAGTGAGGACACATCTCTCCAGCATGTCCAGAACCCTGCAAGGAACATGTCCGTACCAATATTTCTGAAGCAATGCTTGCATCTATAGCTTCTGAATCAGTAGCTGCTACACTGGCTGCTCGGGAGATGGCACAGAAGGCAAAGGTCCAGACTCAGGAGGAAGGAGGGGAATAGGGTTTTTAGGCAAGTTGGCGGTAAAAGACATGCCCCGCTTGACAAATAGGTTTTCAGTTCTTGAAGCATGTACACTAGGGATTACAAGAGACATGCTATGCCCTTTACCAGCCCCAGATTAGACTGGAATCTGACCAGCCATGCCTGAAACAAAACCCATCATTCTAACCCCCAAAGAACAGTGCCCTCCTGATATCTATATATGCTTCACTGACACCTGCTGATGTACAAGACTCCCTTTGAAAGTCCAATCAGTTGACACTGTATGCCCCCTGGCAATTGATGCACTTCTTGACAGTGGTGCCACTTGAATGTTCATTGACATTGAATTTGTCTGAGCTGAAAGGCTCAAAACCCATCGCCTCTCTCGTGCTATATCAGTCTATAACATTGTTGGCACTCCAAATGAAGCAGGTTTGATCAAGGAGGAGGTCGACCTTATCTGCATATTTGTTAAATCCGCATGTCGGCGCTTAGCTAAAGACTTCCGGAAGGGTTTTTGGAGGGTTCCAAATGGTTTCTGAAGGGGGGATTTGTATTCCAGGGGCGGGGGGACTAAGGGTCAGACTTGGGATCAGAATCGGAGCGGACGGAAGTCAGGAATGCCAGGGGTCTTGGGACTGTTCATGGTATAGGGTGGTACGAGTGGTTCGAGGTCACAGGGACTTGGCTTCAACTTATGTGTTGCGCCCTCCTTGATCGTCTGTCCCTAATTTCAGAGAGTCGGAAAGTTTACCAGAACTTAATTAGAAACTACAACGCAGAATTAAGTCGATATTCGTACTGGTGAATAGTTCAGTCGACTGGTGACTTATATACATATATCTAGTCTTGTACTATCTTTACCAAGTAAAGACAAGGGGGGGGGAGAGTACAAGGGGCAATATAAAATGAAGAACAAGGAGTGAGGTACGCAATGATCCTGTGTATCATCTATCAAAGGAGCGGAACCTTGACTTTGGAATCTTTAGAGGTTTGGAAACACAGAACCTCAGAATGATGTATCGGACATCCAGAAATTGGTTATTCAGTCTTAAGCAATCAGAAAGGTCCCGGAAACGGTGTGGGTGGTTATGGGGTTTAATGTGGGTTTATTTGGTGGCATGGGCCATAACAGTATCCCTCCACTAGGACCGAGCCCTCGAGGTCCTAAGCTTAATCTTGCCATGAATTGAGCAGGGAAGAGCATGGGACTATTTTTAGGTGTATTGGGATGTAATGGGTGTTTTTTCCAAAGTGCCCATCTGATGCATATATAAGGAGGCTTTTCTTCTTTCCTGAGTTCCTTTCTGCCCCTAACCATGTCCGAATTTGAACAGGACATCGAAGCGGAGGTTTCAGTGCAGGTGCGTGCCTTCAAAGCCAAGTGTGCGAAGGAGATTCGCTCGATGAGGGCAGAGGGGGCGCGGAAGTTGGAAGCTGCTTGGGATGTCGGAAAGATCTGAGGGGTGAAGTCCAAAGGTTGGGGAAGAAACCAAAGGGGGTGGATCGGAGGGGGAGGGAGGAGGGGAAGAAACGAGCCTTGGAGCGTGATGCTTGGGCTCTAGAGTCCGCTCTTTTGGCCAGTCAGGCAGATGAGGATCTGGAGGATCTTCCCTCCTAGGGGGGTTTTGCTAGGCTATCGGGCTCTGAAGCTCCACGTCAGGACACCAAGTCCAAGGAGTCTTTGGATGGTGGTGATCCCTCGGACACCAAGTCCTCCTACTCGTCCCCTGGGGGCGATCCAGGGGGTGAGGAGGACGTTTATTTCATGCCCTCAGTCGGGGTGAGCACTGTTGCTTGGGACACAGAGAGGACACATCAGAGACATCTTGAGAGGGATGCTCGAATTTCGGGGGCGCAAAAGTCCTTCAAAAATCAGATTGCCCAGGATAGGTGGGTGGCCGAGAAGGAGGTGGGTCTTAGACCCTTTGAATCCACTCGGCGGTCATTGATTGAACATCGGCCTGACCTTTACCAGATCGCCGGTCTGAGGGCCCCTCCCATGCTGGGGTCGGATCCTTGTGACAGATGTCACAAGCGTGAGGACCTATGTATGTTGACTTCGTTGGTCAAAACTTGTGTTCCCTGTTGGAAGAGCCAGGTGCAGTGCGTGGTTGGTGGTGTACTGGTCGTTATGGGATCGACCACGAGAAAGAGGAGGTGGGAGGAGATGGAGGTCCCAGAGGTGTCCTCTTCGAAAAAGATGAAGGTCGAGGTACTGGTCCCTCCTCTTCCAGAAAGCAGGGGTGATGTGAACATCGACCTCCTGAGGGAAATCAGGGATGGCATTTTTGCCCTTGTTGTCACCCTGAACAGGATAGCAGATGCTTCCAAGGTGGCGAATGCCCTCAAGACCGATGGTCGGAATTGTCCAACAGGTATGGGGGGATGCGGTGTACCCTCCTGGGCTTGTCAGGTAGGTGGCAGGTCAGTTGATTCTAACATGTGGTGTGGGGAGGGCTGCTTCCAAGAGGAAACGGGCTTCCAGGAGAGCAGGTTCAGTGCATGGTGCGGGAGATGTGACACCCAGAGCAGGGCGTTCTACCAAGCAGGTGGCCCTGGTGTGTGATGCGGGAAACTCGGCACTTGTAATAGAACAACCTACTGAAGATGTGGTTTCAGGGGCTGTGGCACTGGTAGCGGAGTCACTTCCTGAAGCAGTGGCTCTGCAAGTTGTGGTATTGGTGGCAGGGCTGGTTTCAGATGTAGTAGTCCCAGGGTTGGAGTCGAGCGGTGGGGGGGGGGGAGCAAGGGATTGATTACTTTTGTGGACCGGATCCCTCTGATCCTGATGAGGCGCATGCCATTTTTTATGGCAATGACTGATGATGTGAGGTCATGGTGGCTGTGGAGATTGTAGCATTCATTCTACCAGTTTGTCGCTTTTGGACGGAGGTAGTGTTGTCAGGATTCGGGGAGTGTCCTGCAACTCGAGTCTCAGTTGAAATTGTTGATTATTTTAGCTCATATTAATTGTCTAACAAGAAAAGGTCTAGTTCTAGAGAATCTACATGGTACCGTTAGTCTAAGGGACAGTATGGGATTCTGCGGTGATCAGGATTCTTCCTGAGCGGAGTTTTTGGAGGGTCAGATTTGAGCGCTGAGTAAAGACTGCTAGCTCTATATTACCAAGAATCAGTTAGGATAATCTAAATGAGTAGTACTCAATACCCTGTCGATCAACTGATCATAGTGGGTGAGCGTATGGTCCTTGCAACTAAAATTCTGATGGGATTTGGGGGGTTGGATTCGGAGGGTCGGAGTTTGGAGGGTTGGAGTATTTCCGCAGAGGGGTCAAAATCTTTCAACGATTGGTCACGGGGAGTCATATTCCTGAAAAGGTTGGAGCATTGTTTTGTTTTACGTCCATAGGCATAGTTGGTGTTCAACGTGAACAACTGGTGCCAGAGTCAGGGGCCTAACTTCTTATTCCTCAGTTTCCAAAGCGTCCAATGTCTCAGACTCTTCTTCAACCTCTTCCATCATGGAGGCTGTGTGCCCTTTGGTGACTGTGGTGGATCTCGGGCATTCCTTGGCTGAGTGGCCCGATCTGCCGCAGAAGAGGCAAAGGTTTTGTTCGAAGTGGTGTTGCCATTCTTGCAGTGTAAGTTTTCCGTCTTTTCCGATTTTGGACAAAAGATCCATGGTAGTCCTGCTGCCACTGGATGGGGTCATGGGTTGGCCTACATTGGCCGTCTTATTGCCTGTGTTAGGGGCCGAATACATGGTTATGGGGGTCCTCCATCTGTCGTAGGGGTGGTCAAAGTTCCAAGTAGAGGGGGGCTCTCTGGCGATTTCCGATCGTCGCTCTCAGTAGCAGGCATCAATGGATTGGGACAGGAGATGGAGTTGGAGCAGGGAATGGGGCTTTCCTACTCTAGAGATCTTGTCCTTGATTCTGCCAGGGAGTCCATTGTAGAACTGGCGATGGAGTGCAGCATTGCCCCAGTAGACATGGGTGGCTAGTCGATTGAATTCAACTACATATTTCGTGATGCGCTGATTATCACGCATGCGGAGGGTCTCAAGGTCTGCTTCGGCCTCTCCTTCTGGGTCGTGGGGGCCAAAGTTGGTTTTGAGTTCATTTACAAACTCCTCATAGTCATGGAGCCAGTCTGGCTTATTGGGGGCGGAGAGGGCTGGTTCGAACCAGTCCAGGGCAGTACCGGTCAGGTATGACAGTACGTAGGTTACCTTGGTGCTCTCAGTGTCGAAGGTGTCAGGGTGGTCATGGAAGTTCAGTCTACATTGCACTAGAAAGGCTTGTAGTTTCCTCGAATCAGATCCATCAAAGGTATCCGGATCCCAAACCTTGGCGGCGCGGGGGGCTAATCTTCTGGGGCTGGCTAAGTTGCTTGCCAGTATAACGAGGGCCTGAGTGAGATCGGGCACAACATTGGGTCCTAAGATGGGGGCCCCACCTGGGTGTGCAGGAGGTGGTGCTGCGGTGGGTGGTGTGACATGGGGTTGGGCGACAGGGGGTGGTGCAGCGAACAGGGGTATGGCAGGTGATGCAATGAGTGGTGGTGCTATTGGCGGTGGTGTCACAGGCAGAGGTGCGAAGGGTGGTGGTATATAGGGGGGCACCGATGAGTCTGACAGCGCTGCTGTAGATAGTCCTGAACTAGACCGCATATCTGATGGCGATGATTGTTGAGTCGCCAGGGGGTGGTTCATAAGGAACAGGTTGGTCACATTTGAATGCAAGTGTCGATCTGTGTCCGAGAATCTGGAGTCAGAAGAAGGCTCCGGGGGATGAGCTGGAGTCTGAGGCATCTGAAAACTTGGTCCAGGGATGGGCAGTTCTTGGGGGACGGATGCACGGTGGGCAGATGCCTGAGTGATTGTCTGCATGGCTTGTGAACGTATGATAGGTCTCATGCTTAATGACGATCAGGAGTGTGAGTACGAATATACTGTTAAATCCACATGTCGGTACTTAGCTAGAGACTCCTTGAAGGATTTTCGGAGGGTTCCGAATGGTTTCCGAAGGGGGGATCCGTATTCCGGGGGCAGGAGGACTAAGGGTCGGACTCAGGATCAGAATTGGAGCAGACAGAAGTTGGGAATGCCAGGGGTCTTGGGACTGTTCACAGTATAGGGTGGTATGAGTAGTTCGAGGTCGCAGGGACTTGGCTTCAACTTATGTGTTGTACCCTCCTCAATCGTCTGTCCCTAATTTCAGAGAGTCGGAAAGTTTACCAGAACTTAATCAGAAACTTGTTATGGCCCATGCAGCCAAACAAACCCACATTGAACCCCACAACCACCCACACCATTTCTGGGACCTTTCCAATCGACCAAAGCCTGAATAACCGATTTCCGGATGTCTAACATACATTCCGAGGTTCTACGATCCCGAACCTCCGAAGACTCCGAAGTCAAGGTTCCATTACCTTGATAACTGATGTGCAGGACCATCGCGTACCTCACTCCCTTGTTCTCACTTTTATATTGACCCCTTGTACTCCCTTTCTCCTTGTTTTATGACCGGCAAAGATAGTACAAGGATAGTTGTATGTATATAGTCTTCCAGTCGACTAGACTGTTTGCTAGTATGAATATCGATTTAGTCTTCCACCAGTTTCCAATTTATTTCCGGTAAACTCCCGTCTCCTTTCCGAAATTAGGGATAGACGATCGAGGAGGGTGCAACACATAAGTTGAAGCCAAGTCCCTTCGACCTCGAACACCTCAGTGACCGGATTGAACCATTCCATGACCGACCCTAAATTCCCGGCACCTCCGCCCCTATCTGTAGTCCGTCCGACTTCCGTCTTCGGTCCTTGGCCCCATTACGGACCTTCCCGCTAACCCGGATAGCTCTCTCGGAAGTACTAACTAAGCGCCTGACATGCGGACTTAACAACAAGCCTAGAAGTGGCTAACAAAGCTCTTATAGATAGCCTAATAATCTATCAGAAGTGTATGTATGCAAAAAAATGCAAGAAAGAGCCTACATGGTGCCTTATGTGCCAAGGCTGGAATTATCTATCATATACATGCCCACAACAGTAGGACACTTGTAGTATGTGCGGTGATCAACACAGGACTGGCTTGTACTCAGCTAGGAAAGCTGCACTGCATGTCTTGCAAGTCAGAGGGCCATGCTAGCTGGGACAGAACATGCCCTATGTTTGTCTGCAGATGCTGTTATGATATGAAGGAATGACATAATTGTAATTAAACGTAAAATCTCCCAAAGATATTCAATGGTAAGTTTTGGGGTAGGGTATGGCTTCAACTTATATTATTATGGCCCATGCCGCCAAATAAACCCACATTAAACCCCACAACCACCCACACTGTTTCCGGGACCTTTCCAATCGCTCAAGACTGAATAACCAATTTCCAGATTTCTGATACATCATTCTAAGGTTCCGTGTTCCTGAACCTCTGAAGACTCCGAAGTCAAGGTTCCGCTCCTTTGATAGACGACGTGCAAGATCATCGCGTACCTCACTCCTTGTTCTTCATTTTATATTGCCCCTTGTACTCTGTTCCCCCCCTTGTCTTTACTCGGTAAAAGATAGTACAAGACTAGATACATGTATATAAGTCACCAGTTGACTGGACTATTTACCAGTACAAATATCGACTTAATTCTATGTTGTAGTTTTGTTAGGTCCACATGTCAGGCACTTAGCTAGTACTTCCAAGAGAGCTATCCGGGTTAGCGGGAAGGTCCGTAACGGGGCCGAGGACCGAAGATGGAAGTCGGACGGACTACGGATGGGGGCGGAGGCGCCAGGAATTTAGGGTCGGTCATGGAATGGTTCAATCCGGTCACTGAGGTGTTCGAGGTCGAAGGGACTTGGCTTCAACTTATGTGTTGTGCCCTCCTCGATCGTCTGTCCCTAATTTCAGAAAGGAGATGGGAGTTTACTGGAAATGAATCGGAAACTGGTGGAAGACTAAATCGATATTCGTACTAGCAAATAGTCTAGTCGACTGAAAGACTATATACATGCGACTATCCTTGTACTATCTTTGCCGGTCATAAAACAAGGAGAAAGGGAGTACAAGGGGTCAATATAAAAGCGAGAACAAGGGAGTGAGGTACGCGATAGTCCTGCACGTCGGTTATCAAGGTAACAGAACCTTGACTTCGGAGTCTTCGGAGGTTCGGGATCGCGGAACCTCGGAATGTATGTCGGACATCCGGAAATCGGTTATTCAGGCTTTGGTCGATCGGAAAGGTCCCAGAAATGGTGCAGGTGGTTGTGGGGTTCAATGTGGGTTTGTTTGGCTGCATGGGCCATAACAGTATCCCTCCACTAGGACCAAGCCCTCGAGGTCCTAAGCTTAAATTTGGGTGGTGATTAAGGTGGACATTACTGGGGGGGTTTTCTGGCGGTTTCCCAGGATTTTTGATCGATAAGCGCTGGTGGTTCATCTGCCTATAAAAGGGGGTGTTTGCAGAAACTAGGAGAGGCCTATCCTCAATGGAGAACACGGATCTACAATCTTTGGAAAACCTCAGGGATCCCCTCCACATTCTTCTCTATGGTTCGGAGGCAGGTGGGGAGTGCTTTCTATACACCCTTGACAGGGATTTGACCCTTCTCCGTGCCCGTACCCTTAGGGTCCATGATTTTTACAGTGAGTGGTGCCTGTCGGAATTTTTCTTTCCTGATTCCTGTAGCGAGCCATTATAAGAGGCTAACACCGTCCGGCGCTGTTCCTTGTTGGGATTTGGGGCCGGATGAAACCTCTGGCAAGTCGGGGGCGGAGACGAGTGGTCCGGAGGTACTTGGACGTATTGCCGTGTATCTATTCCATTTAGACAAGTACCAGGAGGACCTGCACCAACTCTTGGACTACTACGAGCGCTATCATCGTCGTATGTCCAACCTGACAGACGCCAGGCCTGGTATAGAGGAGGAGAGGTTGCGGGGGAGCCTCACCGACGCGTTAACATCCTGCAGCTGGATTATGGGCTTGATTCCTCTTTTCTGGAGGACGTGGATCGGTTGCTTGTCCGTTTAGGTCGCTGATCGGGTGGTTCCGACGGGCATTCGGGTTCTGTGCAGGCCGTGGAGGGTTTGGTGATTCAAACGAATGTCTGATTAGTTGTTTGTATGATTGGTGTCATGAAATTTTTATGATGTCTTTCGGGCGATGTAAGGATCCTTGAATAGTTGGATGACTTTTTTTTTTTTTTTTTGAGTAGATGTCCTATGGTCACCTGGGGTCGTAGTAGTTGTGGGGTCGTGGGGGTCATTGTTCATTCTTTCGGATTTTGTTGCTTGGACGGAGGTAGTGTCGTCGGGATTCGGGGAATGTCCTGCAAGGCTCGAGTCTCGGTTGAAATTGTTGAAGTTTTAGCTCGTATTAATTCTTAATAAGAAAAAGGGTCTAGCTGAGAGAATCCACTTGGTATCGTTAGTCTAAGGGACGGTACGGAAGTCTGCGAGGGTCAGGGTCCTTCGTTTTTGGAGGGTCATATTGAGCGCTGAGTGAAGACTGCTGGCTCCATATTGCCAAGAATCAGTTCGGACGTAGGCTAAACAAGGTAGTACTCAATACCCTATCGATCATTGGATCGCGGTGGGTGAGTGTGTGGTATCTGGTAGCTAAAATCTGACGAATATTCAGAGGGTCACGGTCGAAACTTATCGACGGATGGTCATGGGTGTTCGGGAGGGTCAGATGGTCGGAGTGTTTCCGCCTAGGGGTCGAAATCTTTTTTGACGATTGGTCACGGGAGGTCATAATCCTGAGAGGCTGGATGCGTTGTTTTGTTTTACGTCTGTGGCATAGTTGGTGTTCAACGCGAACAACTGGTACCGGAGTTGGGGGCCTAACTTCTTATTCCTCGGTTTCCGAAGTGTCCGACGTCTCAGACTCTTCTTCAACCTCTTCCGTCACGGAGGCTGCTCGCCCCCTGGTGACCGTGGTGGTGGATCTTGGGCATTCCTTGGCTGGGTGGCTCAATCTGTCGCAGAAGAGGCAGAGGTTTTGTTCGAAGTGGAATTGCCGTTCTTGTGGCGTAAGTTTTCTGTCTTTCCCTAATCTGGACGAATGATCCATGGTAGTCCTGCTGCCACTGGACAGGGTCGTGGGTTGGCCTACATTGGCCGTCTCATTGCCCATGTTAGGGGCCGAATACGTGGTCACAGGGGTCCTCCCTCTGTCGTAGGGGTGGTCGAAGTTCCGGGTGGAGGGGGGTTCTCTGGCAATTTCTGATTGTCGCTCCCAGTAGCGGGCGTCGATGGATTGGGACAGGAGACGTAGTTGGAGCAAGGAATGGGCTTTTCCTATTCCAGAGATCTCGTCCTTGATTCTGCTGGGGAGTCCATCGTAGAACTGGCGATGAAGTGCAGTGTCGCCCCAGTGGACGTGGGTGGCTAGTCGATTGAATTCAACTACATATTTCGTGATGCGCTGATTATCGCATATACGGAGGGTCTCGAGGTCTGCTTCGGCTTCTCCTTCTGGGTCGTGGGGGCCGAAGTTGGTTTTGAGTTCGTTCACGAACTCTTCATAGTCATGGAGCCAGTCTGGCTCGTTGGGGGCGGAGAGGGCTGGTTCGAACCAGTTCAAGGTGGTACCGGTCAGGTATGATAGTACGTAGGTTACCTTGACGCTCTCGGTGTCGAGGGCATCAGGGTAGTCATAGAAGTTCAGTTTACATTGCACTAGGAAGGCTTGTAGTTTTCTGAAATCGGGTCTGTCGAGGGTATCCGGATCCCGAACCTTGGTGGCGTGGGGAGCTGATCTTCTGAGACTGGCCAAGTTACTTGCCAGCATGACAAGGGTCTGAGTGAGATCGGGCACAACGTTGGATCCTAAGGTGGGGGCCCCTCCCGGTTGTACAGGAGGTGGCAGTGCTGCGGCGGGTGGTGCGACATGGTGTTGGACAACGGGAGGTGGTGCAGCGGGCGGGGGTACGTAGGGGGGCACCGACGAGTCTGTTGGCGCTGTTGTGGATGGTCCTGAGCTGGACCATATCTCTGATAGCGATGAATGTTGAATCGCCGGAGGGTGGTTTACGAGGAATGGGTTGGTCAAGTTCGAATGCAGGTGTTGATCTGCGTCTGAGAGTCTGGAGTCGGGGGAAGGCTCCAGGGGATGAGCTGGGGTCTGAGGCATCTGGAAACTTGGTCCGGGGACGGGTGGTCCACGGGGGACGGATGCGTGGCAGGCAGATGCCTGAGTGATTGTCTTCATGACTTGTGAACGTGTGGTGGATCTCATGCTTAATGACGATCAGGAGTGTGAGTACGAATATACTGTTAGGTCCACGTGTCAGGCGCTTAGCTAGTACTTCCGAGAGAGCTATCCAGGTTAGCGGGAAGGTCCGTAATGGGGCCGAGGACCGAAGTCGGAAGTCGGACGGACTACGGATGGGGGCGGAGGTGCCGGGAATTTAGGGTCGGTCGTGGAATGGTTCAATCCGGTCACTGAGGTGTTTGAGGTCGAAGGGACTTGGCTTCAACTTATGTGTTGCGCCCTCCTCGATCGTCTATCCCTAATTTCGGAAAGGAGACGGGAGTTTACTGGAAATGAATCGGAAACTGGTGGAAGACTAAATCGATATTCGTACTAGCGAACAGTCTAGTCGACTAGAAGACTATATACATGTGACTATCCTTGTACTATCTTTGCCGGTTATAAAACAAGGAGAAAGGGAGTACAAGGGGTCAATATAAAAGCGAGAACAAGGGAGTGAGGTACGCGATGGTCCTGCGTGTCAGTTATCAAGGTAACAGAACCTTGACTTTGGAGTCTTCGGAGGTTCAGGATCGCGGAACCTCGGAATGTATGTCAGACATCCGGAAATCGGTTATTCAGGCTTTGGTCAATCGGAAAGGTCCCGGAAATGGTGTGGGTGGTTGTGGGATTCAATGTGGGTTTGTTTGGCTGCATGGGCCATAACACTTGTGAAGGTGACCAGCGTATGACCACAAGTCTGATTCACAGCTCAGCGATGTACTGGTTTGAGCCACCTTGCTTTGTTGATGGCTCTACATGAGAGCTTGTTGCATCCCTTCACTATCCGCAGCTCCTCCTCTCTGTCCAGGCCAAGTGAAGTGGGATAAATTGTAACACAATTGGGAATAGATAAGTCTTTATTCTGGCATCGGAAGCAAACTTGGCCGTAAACTAGATCTGGTACTATGCTTTATTGATCTATTTGGCTGCATCCTCTCTTCTAAACTCAAGGAGGACCCCACCATTGTTTAGCCACCTTGCACTTATAACACTGTGGTCAGTGGTTATATCCATTTCCTGCAGGATTTCATTAGCCTGCTTCACCAGCTCTATACTGCCCATCTCTTCTAGAATCTGTATTCCTGGCTCTCCTACATCAATCAGGACCTGCCAGAGCTTTATCTCCTCTCTTGCATCATAACCCCATCTAGCAGCTACAGTATATGTTGGTGCTGTGACATGCCACTAGAGTCTCTGTCACTATCATTACTTGTGGTATGGTACGCCAGCATCTGGGCTATTACCACATCAACTATTCACTGTGCAGTTCTATTGCTTTCCTGTCTCAGCTCCTCTACTGTTCTCGCTAGGCTATTTGTTGAGTCTCTATTCGCTGCTGTGGCATCTTCAATCTTCTTCGAGATTGGGTCCACAATTCCCTGCATATGCTCATTGACGGCAGTTATCATAGTAGAATCCATAGAGTGGTCTACTAGATTGGTGAGTAGGGTTGAAATTGCTCTCATACCTTCTTTTAGTATTTTAGACATTGTCTGGGACTCCGTAAGGTGAAGTAATACCATGGCCAAATTGTAGTATGTGATCACCTGACATTTCGGTACGAGTTTTTTGGTGAATAAAAAGTCATGGGCTGTCACTAGATTAAGGACACCTATCATGTGTTCTGTCTTATCCTTTCTAGTGTTCTGAGGGTTGGATCATAACTAGTGTTGATTATCCAACCGAGTTGCCACAACTACAGGTAGTTGTCAGGTACTGGTATTGCCGATGATGCATGGACCGAGCATTATAGTAATAGTGCTGGCTTCACGATGCTGGCAGGAAGCGGTCAAGTCCTGCTAGCCGGTCATAGTGGTATGGCTTCAACGTCCTCGTACATTGCGCCTTTCCATACATGCCACTGATTTAAGACAGAAGAGATACCTAGAAGGGTGTCAAGAGTGTTAGCCCGAGTAAAGGACTTTAGACAGGAAGAAAGAGGATAAGAAGGCATAAACCTAGTTGATTTCTAGAATGAAGAACCATCTACATATATTCACTACTTATATAGGTTAAGAAGTGAGATGTGGAAGAGGGTGGCACAAGGAATAGAGAACAATAAGGTATGAAGAATCATGTGGAGGTATTGTCCACATTGATCAAGAATAGAACAAGGAATGTAGGCAAGAATAGAACAATAAAGTGTGACCAAGAACAAAAGAGTGATTAAAAATAGAACAATGGAAAATGGCCGAATATAAAATAATAGGGCTATGACTGAATAATAGGCGAGTAGTAACTGTCCCACAGGAAAATAGATAAGGGGAATGAAGGGGAATGAAAGAATAACAAAGAATAGAGGGGATGGGATGAGGGGTTAAATGATGAGCTGAATGTACCGAGCCGAGACCATGTACTAGTGAGGGATGTCTTGTCACTGGTGTGGGATTAAAAGGTAAGCATCGATCGGTCGGTACTACCGAGTGAACTGGAGCTCAGTATCGTGGGCTTGACAGTAGTGTACACCTTTTGCTGGTGGCAGCTATCAGTGGGGCCATCATTTTTGCTACATTCTGGTAGTTCTGCAAGCTGTCTATTATTTTATATGAGAGAGTGTTATGGGGTTGTCTAGAGATGCATATGCACAGGTATCTGTGTAGAATATAGGTTGAGTCCTTAAGCTCCTAGGCAATGGTGGTGGTCAGAGTACAAAAGGCTTTCTCTAGTAAAGGGAATAAAAAAGATAAGGAAGAGGAGAAAAGAGAAGAGAAGGGAAAAGGAGATGAGAATGAGGAGAAGGATAAGGAAATGGCGAGACTTTGAAATAGTCTCTAATAATATATATAAGATTTTTAGTTAAAACCGAGAAAGTTGAACCAAGGGAATAAAAAATAAAAATGATATAAGAGGCAAAAGGAACAAGTGAGATATACCAAGATATTCAGGTATTTTAGTGTGATAAATAGAACAAAATAGAGAGAGAATTAGGGAGAAGGAAACTGAGAGTATTGTAGATGTGTGTGGTCGTAAGGTTAGGAATAGAGGGTTGAGAGGTTGAAAGGAGATGGATATAAGATTAGAATAGAGAGAGAGAGAGGATGTAAGGTCGAAATAGAGAGTATTTGAGATATATTTGGGATAGGGAGTAGAGGGGATGTTTTTAGAAGAATTTCAAGCTAGTGGCCACCCCTTCTTGTTAGGTAAACATCCTATCATCTAGTTAACTTGTTGGCTTCTAGCCGAGCTTGCTGAAAAAAAAAGAATGGTAAGGTCAAGTAACATGGGTATATAGAACAGACGGAATGAGAATGGACAGAAGAGACCTTGGCCCAATATGCCAAAAGGTGCTGTTGATCGAGAAGCCCAGCTAAAAAGCTTACCAGCCTTCTAGTTTACAAGCATGTACAAAGCCAGTTGCATTAACTAGGGCTTATTTATAGAGCTTCTATCTTTGGAAAAGATCCAGATTAAGACTGCTGGAGTAGTAGCAGATGCCAGCTAGACCAAGGCTATTGAGAGACATCTAGAGATATTAGTGGTGTTTCGAAACATAATACTGCCCAATATCTTTTTAATCAATAGATTACAGCAGGTGACCGAGTTGTGACTGAGTTGTGACTGAGTTTTGCTGACTAATGAATCTAGTGATGTGATATATAGATAGGTGGACTGAAATTGTCCTGATAGAAATCTAGCAGGCATATTTACAGATTTAGTAATGACTGAATTAATAATATCAGATGAAGAATTCTAAGGAGAATTTTAGAAACAAATAGAAGTAATAGAGACTTTTATATTCCCAAATGTAAGAGGATTAAATAAAACTATAAGTGGATCCTGAATCAATCAAGAATGAAAAAGGGGTTATCAAGGGGTTTGGCAACAAATCAGAGAATAAAAGAATTATTAAAGAAAAGGAAAAGGAATAAAAGCATTGATTTAAACCTCACTACTGGCACTTCTGAGTTAATATGACTCTTGGTGTGCTTAGAGGCTGATGGAATGGCTGACTAGTTCTCAGGCACCTTGGCTGATTCCTCAGCTTTGGTGTCTGAGGCATTAGTTGTCTGGGAAGTGGTATCAGGGGTCATAGTTACACAAGCCTTGGTGGCTTTAGAGCATTTGGCAACTTTGTGATCACTGGCAGCACAAAAGAGACACAGGTTGTTATCTATGTATCTCTGTTGTTCCTTCAGGAAGAGCTTGCCATCCTTGCTGAGGTTCTTAGCATACTCAGCTTGGTTTGGCTGAGGATTTTTTTTGTCCTTGCCATTTGGTTGGTTTGAGTTGTCCTTGCTGCCACTGTTGTCATTGCTGTTACCTTGCTGGTGCTAGTTCATTCTAATGAGTCATGAAAATTAGTCGAAGAAAGAGTGTTGTCAAATTGACTAACCCAGCCGTCCCTTCACGTAATATTAACTCGATCTCCTACGACGCGAGTCCTAGATAAATGACGACATCTAGGATAATGGGTTTGGGGTAGGGGTAGGACGTTCAGCTGAGGCAGTCCCATTGCAGTCAAAGAAGTGTTTCCGAAATGATTAACCCAACCGTCCCTTCACGTATATGTGACTTGATCTCCTGCAACGCAAGTCCTATATATACTATGGCCTCTAGGATGATGAATTGGGGTAGGACGTTCAGCTGAGTCAGTTCCCTTGCAGTCGAAGAAATGTTTACAAATTGACTAACCTGACTGTCCCTGCACGTAATTGTAAATCCATCTCCTATGACGTGAGTCCTGCGTAAATTACGGCCTCCAGGGTGATGGGTTTGGGGCAGGACATTCACCTGAGGCAGTCTTCTTGCAGTGGAAGAAAGAGTGCTTCTGAATCAACTAGTACAACTTCCCCTTCATGTAAATGTGACTTGATCTCCTACGACGCGAGTCATGGATAAACTACGACCTCCAGCATGATGGGTTTGGGGCAGGACGTTCATCTGAGGCAGTTACCTTACAGTCAAGGTCTGCCAGCACTAGGATGTTCCCTGGGATATATCCCTGCCTTTATGAGGTCTCATACCGCGTATGGTACTATTGCTGATCCATACATGGCGTAGGCTTGTTGGCTTAGTCGTGGATATATAGCAACTTCAGCTTGCACGATACTATGCATTTTTCTCGGTTGCATTGCTGTAAAATCCCCATGTCAGGCCTAAAGGATATCGAACAACTTTCACCGTCAGTTTTTCAATTACCTATTCCCCAGCAAAGATCACTCACTATTCAATTCAAGTACGGTGCGGGAGTCATGATACTACTAGCATGTGGAAGAGAGACATAGAGTAACGATGTTGGAATGAATCCTTTATCGTACCGGTGGTCAATTGGAGCGAAGGAGGGGAGGAGGGGACGTGATGAGGGGGGGATAGCGGAAATCGTGCGGGAGAAACAAGAGTCAATCAAAGTCACGTGTAGGTGAGGGGTTTCGCTCGCCATGACTGCTAAAATTCTTCTCTACCTCACACGATGCAACCCAACCCATGTCAGGAGACATACATGTAGTCCTTATTGGGTATGGAAAAACGGGACCAAAAATCAACTCCTACCTTCAGTCGACGTCGACTCAGACACCGCCACCTTCACGGGATTTCGATTGTTCCCACCGCACAAAAAAAAACCCCTCCTCCTCGGGCCTCTCTCGAATCCAGAGACATTGACGGTCAGCCATCACTGGTAATACCGAACCAAAGAGCTAGGCTGTGGACACCACATAGGGGGAAAGTTCAACTTGTTCTTGGTTGGACTATTCGCTAGAGCCAGAGGGTGCATTTGATTAAGGGGGAATCGACGGTGAGATTCGTTGTACGATGACACACTTTTTGAAAAATAATAGGAATTTAGTTTGGACAAGCGATCATCGATCATCGATATCTATACAGACATGTGGACAGGACTGGTTCGTTTGAAAGAACAAAACACACTGTCGCTCTCCGGCTGCCCTTGAAAGGTCTTTCCTTTTTATCGGCTCTTAATGACTTCTCCGAAGCAGACTGCGGCACATCTGGAGCTGTATCAACCGACGTTTTCAATGTGCATATCAGCGTTATACGGTGTGGATCGATAACTGGGGGGCAGGTTTGATTATGCAAACCTGGCGTACCTGTTGTTTACGTGACGCTACCGTAGGCACTCTTACAGTGTCATTTATATCATGGATAGCGGGATATCGTGGGCACCATCCAACACCGTTTGAGCTGGTGCAGGAGTTTACCTAACTTTGAAGAAACGGATAACTGATGTGGAAAGCACTTGAACTCACCTGTGCGATCCCCATGCGGAGAAGCGATTCAAATTTGATGCAGGGTTCGTGTAAAGTATGTTTCCGTGCACTACCTTTGGGGATATGTCTGGACTAATCAGATATAGTGGGACGGTCTTGGTTAAAGGCCTGAACGTGAAGACTAGTACCCCGATTCTGGTTGACCCAGCCAAAGCAGATGTCAAACTAGCTCAGCCTACACGTCGATTCGCAAAGAGGAGCAGCAGAACGAGCAGACATGAAGATAACTCACCAGGGTCACCTCCATCGTGACTCTGGTGAAGTTAAATCAATGCCTGGCTTCAATTATATATGTCGCCGAGTATACGATGGCACCATGAGATGCATGAAATGATCCGGGATAGTATGCCTGCGTGCTTTAACCACACGACAAGATAATGGGGCGGATCGTGGTAGACCCAGCCAGAGTGCAAAACTCGGTTAGAGGACTCTTTAGTCCATGCGTTGCCTAGCACCTCGCACGCTGGTTCAGTCTAATGGATCATATCCTGCCTACCCTTAACCGCCGCCCCAGTTAACTTGAGGAGTTAACTTGAGGACAGACATGGTCACGGTGCGCAGGTGACCACCAGACTGGAGCCAGCGATGCGTCAAACTAGGCCAATGCACCGCTCTAACCCTCTCCATCCTTCTTTTCAAACCAAGGCTCGACTACTTATTTGGCCCTATCCTGCACAAACATTGATTTCGCGAAGAGTTGGCGTGGAAGGACCATGAGAACGACGCGAGGGTTGGCGTGGAAGAGTTATCAGAATGATGTGAGCGTTACTCGCGTCGTAATGTGTATGTGTGCGACTGCCAGGCATCAGCTTGACAGAACATCTAAGCATACCGTTGGTCATGGATGGCATGGATGGTCTGCGTGGTGGTGGTCAAGCTCAAGCGGGTTCTATTCGCGTACCGACAACAATAGTACTCCGATATGTGGACAAACCTCCGCGATCCGCCATGGTCGGTATAAAATGCTTCAATTATCGAAACCATCTCGATTCTTGCCTGAATGGTAGTAGAAGGTTGTTCGTATCGATAGCAGGGTTCTTTAGTGATGTGCCACTTTCTTTTTGGATGAACTTGTACGTAGTTGAAGCCAGTATTATAACATTATCTGCTTAAACTCCAGTTATAGTTGAAGGTGAGAACCCAATGGCTCATCGGAGCGCATCAGTCGCCATGGGTCATCCTTCTGCTATCTATCCTTGCTGGGTATTCCAGTCGCTTTCGAAGAGGTTTGCTAAAATCACACTTGCTGCCTTTGGCAACATGACGAAGATTGGGAGCTTGCTATATCTCACTCAAGGAACGGGTGACCTCTCTTTATACAACAGCTGTTCCAGCCAGATACATGAGGTTCTGGCAGCAAAAGATAAGAAAAGACCAATATAGGCTCGATCTGGGCATAAGCAATGGCTTTTCGATTTGCGTTTGAGATTACCGAATATCCCGTATTTATCGACTGGTTGCTTGGCTTTCTACCGCCTTTCAAGGAATCCAAACCTCTCTCATTCAGACAATAACTCAACATATCAGTCTTGATTGACTACCAAAAAAATATAATAAATTTGGCTGGCCATTTAAGAGTGA
>QLPG01023199.1:0-11612 GCA_003314385.1 Gomphus sp. MG54 | reverse complement strand
CACCGCCTCAGAGTGTATGGTCAACACTGAGGAGGGAATAGTACTGCACACAAATGCATACAAACATTATGAGCCATGTGATGTCATAATCAACCGCTAGTATGAGTTTTGAGGATCACACACAATGCTCCATTAGATTTTAAAATCCAATAGAGTGTTGTACAATATATAGAAATACAAGGCTTTTGGTTTGCAAAAAATAAAAGAAAAATAAAAGGAAAAATAGAGAACAGAAATACCAATGATTCCCTATAAAAAGTATGGCATTTGCAGCAATTTTATTTATATTTGGCTTGGATTGTTAGGCCAATCCCAACATGCCCCCTCAAGCCTAATGTAAATTCAGTTTTTCAGTAATCATCTTTACTTTCAGGCTGGATAAGCCTTTAGTAAGGATGTCTGCTAGCATCTGATCGGTCAGTAGATATTGAATAGCGATGTCTCCTTTTTTGATTGAGTCACGGATGAAATAAAGTCTGATGTCAAAATGTTTGGTCTATGTGGGTTGTTGATTTCCATGTGTAATCGCAATCGCTGAGTGATTGTTGCAATGGATCTTGATCGGAAAGTGAATAGGTTGGAAGATTTCGGTGGCAGAACCCAGCGGATATCCTTACCAAAGCTCTCCCAGCATGCAAACATGTACACCTCCTAATGATATTAGGAGTTGTGCATATTTGAAGGGGTATGTTGTAACAAGGGGCGGAAGGAATGGGGGAGGATAGAGGAAGAATGGGAGTAGAAGGGACTGGGACAGGTACATGCAGATGGAACGGCCGAGGAACATGGAGGAGGAGGTACAGGTACACAAAGAAATTCAGTAACGACTCATAGACATAGAATAAACACAACTCATGCAATGATACGACTCAACATGGATGAATGATAAAGCTACTTACAATGAACGTGTACGCAGCCGGAGGAACAAAGCAGACAAGGGACAGGATCAGAGGGTGAGGGACAAAGAGGAAACTATTAGCAGGAGAAAAGATTACGATAAACGAAGTAACGGACTTACGTGGTACAGAACAACACACAACCAGGTATACACAACATTTTCAAGGGAGATATGACGAGGAGTTAGAGATTTCTGATCAAGACAGGACTCAGGTATAGGGACTCACCATTGATGTTGAAGATTTTCATACACAGCATAACACAGTACAGAGCGCAGTTGATGACATGGAAGGGGGGATCACAAAGCAGGGTGGCAACCCTGCATCCAGATCTAGAATGCCGCTGCTATATTTGGAAGGGATTTGTTTATCATACTATGGCCAATTTATATATAAGACAGTACTTATGAAAATATACTTCAGTTCTAGCCTCACTTGTCTCTTGACCGATCGAAAAGCTCGATGCCTGTGTGTGCAATCGAAGCTTTAAGTTCTCGTATATTTCAATCATCTTGTCAAGCATCTGGATACAGCAGGATAATCTCCTTAGGTGTAGTACACCATGTCTACCACTTTTTCTCTGACATGCCTTTGCATTTCGAGCATCCCGCAGTGTTTGATTCCATCTGATTGACTACGCGCCACCTTTCCGGATCATCCCCTAAAGACAACTAACCGGCCATATCGCCGCATATACAAATATAACAAATAAAATACACATGCAAAAAAATATAGAAAACATATCAAAAAATAACACATAGCTACGCCACCATTTCCCCTGACTTTTAACTGATAAAGTTGCAGGCTACCCCTTTAAAAAACTAAAGTCAGATAAATTTTAGAAAAGTGGACATAAACCTAAACCAGTCTAACTATTAGTTCTATATGTAACAAATGAGATGCCTGACAAGACCCCCCTTAATTATTCTCTTTGGACAAATGACCTGGATCAGAATCAATATAGTCATTTTGCATGGCTATGTGAGATTTCATTAAATCTTTATTGCAATACTCTTGTGATAACAGATTATGTGAATCTCCAGAGTATAATTTCTTAATTGGGTTCTCTGTAAAAATAGCCTGTGCAGGTGTATTTTGTTGTCTTGTCAGAGAACTTGACTTGCCTTGATTAACACCAAAGTTTTGTCACAGCTTCTTGGGTTCCAAAACAATTGCTTGGAGGGTTGCCCTTACAGGCACCATATGTGGTAAAACTTCAGTGAGCTGTAGAATTTTCCTGGTCACTCATAAATAATATATTTGACTGACATTAATATAATACAGTGTCGCACTATTTGATTTCCAGTACTGGATACTCTGTTGTTGTTGTTTCTTCCCACTATAGTAACCTAAGTGTCATCTGAAGGAATCAGCACCCAAAATACTACTATGCAGGTACCTCTCAGCTCAGGCTTAAATCAGGATGGGAGGGTAATAGGGTAATAGAAGTCAAATAATTGACAATAAAAATCAGGAAAAATACCCCCAAAAAAATAGGGGTAGATAGTGAATATCATATTAACCATATGGCCACATAGGCTCATTGTTGTCGAGATTAGCTAAAAAATATGATTACATGTATATATGTTGATGTGTTCACTGAATGGGTCGGATCCACCTTGTAAAATTGTAGAAAATTTATAGTAATGTACCATGAATATATGAATTTTTGGGACTAGGCCTGGCATAAAATTCATAAGTGTTGTAAATTTCATTAGAAGTGTTATTTTTTTCAATACCTAACAGATCTGTCTTCAGAGCTTATCATCTTCACAATGATCTTGTTCAACCTCAGAAACCCACACCGAGCCCTGGTAATGTTCCATTAATTTTGAGATATTTTCTTAACTCTAAAGCTTCAAGTTTATTCCAGTGATATACATGCGTATTCTTCTGCCAGGAAATCCCTAAGGATCCCATTATTTTCCCATTTCGCATCAGATCTATGGATACTGGGAACGTCCCGTCTACCTTCTGAAAGATGCGGTGGAAATATCCGATTAAGAACCCATTTCAATCGCAGATGAAAATTGTGGGCGGTGTTCGCTGGAGTGATGTATTTTTCTTGGGCCTTCCTTCCCGCCACTGTCTTCACTCGTTTGGATCCCGTTAGTTGCAACATCTCTGACGTTGAGAACCAGTCGCCCGGCCTAAAAAGGCAAATGAGACTGGTGAAAGTAAGGGGATTAATCTTACAATAATTGAAAGAATAGAAATCAACCATCTAGAAAGGTTCCGGAATGTTAGTGATGAGGAGCGGGAACTGAAGGGGGCGGGGGCACTCACATTTGTGGGACCGGAGACAAATTCTCGTTCGCAAATGCGAACATGAGTGTGATGAAAATGTACATGGCTTCATACATGCTCAGAAAATTATAAGAACGAAGCTTTATCGCTTACCCAAAATGCTTCACAATAATATGTTGCAATAAGGTTATAAGTGATCGTGGGAAATACAAGGAACCCACCAGAAGCAGTACATTGCTGAATCTCTAATCAAATGCATATCAGTCAATCATGGATGGGAGGAAAAAGTTGTTAAATGTACCTGAAGAATACCTTCAACAAGGGTGTCAAAGAGAACCGGGATACTTTCATTCTTGTGAACAGGCTATACGTGGTAAGGAAAAGATATATCGCTAAATATAAAACATATATATCAGTGAGCTGTATGGATAATAACCCTCAGTATACCTTGGAAGGGAGCGAAGAATGCACTGTGCAGTCGCTCAGTGTTAATGTACTCAACGATTTTGAAAACATTCTCACTCACCCACTGCGAATCACAGTACTTCTACTAGGTGCGTTTGGCGCGAAGCAACCAAGCAAAATTCCAGGAAGAGGATTATCCATGGTTGTCTGAAATGGTACGAATTGAAACCCAATGTAAATGAGAGCGCCCTGTGGTAGATCGGTCAGTCAAGAGCATTGGTAATGGCGAATGGTGGTGTAAAATGGCATTTACAAGTTCCCCTACACAAACAGTTAGCTCATTTAAATGCATGAAATAAAACATACCTAGCCAAACGACCACTAGAAAGACAGCCACTGTCACAACATGTGTGAGTTGTCAGTGTGGCATAGAAAAGTGAATTACTTTTTTTGTTTTGGCGGTACAGAGCATACACTCGGATAGTAACGATGAGATCAACGACCGGAACAACAAGGAGGGCTCCCCTACAACTGTGTGAGTGTACAAATCACGGTCCAAACGACACCTACCAGATTTGTAATTTGTTGAACACTCCACAGCTGTACGTGAATATGAGCAACTCAACGATTATTCAGTGTTAGGAGTGTTCCTACAACTTTCAGAACGGTGTTTGAGTAAACATTTACAAAATATTTGTAGTGAAGTCTCACGTCGACAGATAGGAACGCATTTGTCGCTTCTGTGTGTAGAATTGAGAAGGAAAGCGGACTAAAAGAGGAGATAAATGTATGCACGATATGTGTTGATTAGCAAGTAGGCTAAGGAATAGTATCTGATGATGATGTATAGAGCATCGATCGGGGTCCACTTGGTACTAAAATCAATATTTGTTGAGCAGGTTTTTGGTCCAAACGAAGAAAAGTTGAGATGTAATGTTTCATACCGCCAAACATATCTTCGTTCTTGACCTAAGGTGATCAATATTTCGTACACCATCAATGCGGTAGCGGCCACTTTCAGAAAGTCAGATGAGTTCCATGAGATAGCACTGATGAAGAGATTCAGGTAAGGTCTCACCAGTGTTTATAGCAGTGATATTAATGGCCTGAATAGCCGCAATAAGTTCCTCGATGAGTCCGTCCATTAGAGTTGCCAGCAACGGTTCGGTAACTCAGGTGCTGTTGTCTTCGTGTGTTGGTTTGAGAATATTTGCCGGGTTACTCATCGATAAGACACTGGTCCTTATATAAGTGATATCATATATTCTTGTGAATCTGCTGGGCTGTTGGCAGATGTTCGAGCCTGATATGTCATGTAATGCGTCCAAAATACTCATGACACCCCAGCGTCCTACCGACTTAGTGAAGAGCCTCATCTTATGAACAGCTCACTTCGCTGATAGTACCTGACAGACTGCGATCAAAGTGATGGTGGTGGCACAATGCGTTGTTCTGGTCTCAGCATTCCTAGTGACGCAAAGTCTGCAGCGATCCGCAAAATGCCCATACTGCCCCTGCCAGTGGTCAAAGATGGGGCTGTCTCCGATGTATTCTCAATAGAAGGTTTTAAACTGGTATTACACCTTGAGACACAAAGATTCAGGGTTTGGGATATTGTGGATTGCTTGAGCTATTATGGTACCATGCCATGAGAACAGTGCGTGCGAAGGTTTATCAGGGTTCCTGGAAATCATTTAACGGGAGCCAATGATATTCGAGCTATTATGTATAGTACAAGGCACTTAAAAAAGCCTTTTAGGGGTTGACCGTAGCAAGATTCTCTGCTATTGGTCGGTAGAAGAGAGAACTTTATAGGAGCAGTGTCAATTTTCATCCTCAATATCATCAACGGTGGCCGTTTCCTTTCAGCGACGATGCACACAGGTCGACCAACGTACTGACATCATGATCAATGATGACAACTTTGTGCGAACTGATTGATGTAGGGTGCATATGTGCATCTCACCCCTGAGAGGTCAAACTCAATATATTTGATTTTCTTATCTATTTTGGTACTATCTGGTGCGCAATTCATTTCTAAAATTTCCGATATATTTTCTGTATTTCTATCCTCAAAGTTGAGGAAGTTATTGTATTACTATCTGTACGACACTTACGGGCGCTTGCCCACGCATGACGCGACGCGCGTGGCCGGCTCCCTGGGTTAGGACCGGCAACCTGGCTCAAACCTTCGATAGGGTCAAGGGCCGGTTGCAGGGTATAAGCGGGTGAAACACAACCCGCGCATGCCTCCCTCCTCAGTGATTGACTACACTGAGGAGGTGAGTTGTATAGTATTATATACAGGGCCTCACGACTGATTTTTCTTTTTATTCTTTCTGTAAGATATTAAATTAGGTATATTTTCTGAATATACAGACAGTGATTGACTACACTGAGGAGATATTAAATTATACTGCCAGAGAAATATTCAATCCTACTGCATATTTGCTCATAATCTCATCAATTGAATCATTTTATATTTGACAAATTTAGAATGGTTTAGAAAAATAGATGGAAGAGTTGGAACTAGCGTGTGTAAGCATAGAACGCAGTAAGGTATGGAGGTCCCGGCCATGTTCGATCAGGACAATATATATGTCAGACGAGTAGATAGGAGCCCCTCAGTGAACCGTCCATTCACTAAGGTGCCCACTACGTCTACCCCCACCTCTAAGTCATTCGTCATCCCAAAGCTGGCCAGGGATGGCACAAACTGGGTCACCTGGAAAAGCCAAACATTAGCCACCCTGTCTGTGACCCGTGGTGCCAAACGTCACCTGGATGGGACCACCATGATCCCCCCTTCGAACCCCACCTACCCCAGGGGCCATAGGCTAATGGCAAAGGAGGAAGAGGACCTGGATGTGTTATAAAAATGCTGATATGATTACAATCAGTGGGAGGCCATGATCATTTCCCAGATATTTACCATGGTCCCTGACAGCCTCCTCATAGAGATCTGAAACCTCCCTACAGCCAAGGAGGTATGGGACGCCATGTGCTCAAAACACAAAACCAGGGCACTCACTATTAAGGTCAATATGCGGCACCAGATGTATGAAATGAAATGTGAGGACGAGTCAAATGTCTGTATGCACCTGGAGGCACTCATGAGGATGCAGGAGCAACTTGTTAGGATAATGCTGGACTTACCGATGATGACCTAGTCACCATCATCCCTGGCTCACTCCCTAAGTTGTACCTCCCATTGATTAACGTGATTATGATGTCAGCAGCACATGTGAAGGCTAAGCTGGAGCCAGATCAGGTGGTCAGAATACTGATAGATGAGTTCAAATGACTCACCATTGAGGAGCACCAACTGAAAGCGAGTGAGAATGCTCTTACTGCAGCAAAAGGCTGTGGAAAATCACAGGCACACAGGGGCACCTCCAGCACCACAAAGACTGACATTGAGTGTTGGAACTGTGGGAAAAAGGGACATAAGAAAGCGGACTGTTGCTCGAAAGCTAACACCACTGTAGGGAATGGCACAGGTCACCCATGGGTCAAATGTGAGTGACCTGTACCTGACCCATGGGAAACCCAAACCTGTCAACCCATGGGTTTTTTCCCATGGGTCGATGGGTCTCAGGTACACGCTGCACCTGCAGGCAATACATCGTGTACATGGCAGTGTGCATGCATACGGGTGTTGTGTGTGTTGCATTCATCACGGCACATGCACATACATCACATATATGGCGGCACCTGCTCGTATGGGTGTTGCGTATGTCACATTTGTCACAGCACATGTGTGGACAGGCATTGGTAGGTTGCATTTGTCGCGATGCATGCACATACATCGTGTATGTCGTGTTCATGGTGTTGCGTGCACATACAGTGCATTTGCCATGTTTGGGGTATCGCATTTGGGGTGTTGCATTTGTGTCGGTGTGTGCATGTACATGTAAGTCACATTCATGTTGGAGTTGATGCCCCAGGTTGGGCCTGGGTCATGGGTACTTGTGGCTTGACCCACACCCACACCCAAGGATACCCAACCCGGTGACCCATGCATTTCCCTACTTGTATGAGGTCTAAGCCACAGAGACACTGCCCCTACAGGCTACTCAAATAACTACCAATCCCTAAATGACCATGGAACTCCATCTCTGTTGTGACTCAGTAAGGCCAAGAAGTCGGTCAAGTCCTGCAGACCATTCGGGGTGGCTAGGCTTCAACATGCTCATATGTTATGCCCTGCTGTTCCATGTGTGCCACTGATTTGGACAGAAGAAGGACCTGGGAAGAGGCCAAGAGTCAACCCAAGTGAAGGACTTTAGACAAGAGAAGGGCAGACAAGGGGATGCAAACCAAGTTGATATTCAGAGTGAGGAACTATCTACATACATCCACTACTTATATAGGTTAAGAAACAAGATATGGAACAGGGCGGCATAAGGAATGGAGAACAATAAGGTATGAGGAAATTATGTGGAGGCATTGTCCACAGTGATCAAGAATAGAACAAGGAATGTATGTGTGAAAGGCAACAAATTCCCACAGTGATGTGTTCTTTCAACTGGGCCAAAAGGCCACTATGCCAGGTTATCTGGCATTAGTCTGTGGGCACTATTTAAACAGCAACTTGTTACATATATTCACCAACCATTGCAATGGTATGTAACAGTATGCAAGAATAGAACAATGAAATATGGCTGAGAATAGAACAATGGAAAATGGCTGAAGATAAAACAATAGGGCTGTGACCGAATTAATAAATGAATAGTAAATGTTCCGAAGGAGAACGGGTAAGGGAATGGACAGAGAATGAGAAGATAGTAAGGGGTGGAGGGGATAGGGTGAGAGGAGTGGTCCAGATGATGAACCAGATATACCGAAGTGAGAATGCATGGTAGTAAGGAATGATGTGTGTAAGGGTCAGTCAGTTGGTATCACCGAGTGAGATAGAGCTTGGTATCGTGGACGTGACAATCTCAATGGACTTCATAGAAAAACTGTCCACTTTGGATGGCTAAAACACTATCCTCATCATTGTAGACCACCTAACAAAGCAGTCCCTTTTCATCTCCACCACCAACACAACCACCAACCCCTACCCCTACCCTTGCCAAACTCTTTGTCCTACATGTATTTTCAAAGCATGGTATACCATCACATGTCACCTTGGACTGAAGAACTAAGTTTGTCTCCTCATTCTTATGATCCCTTGGCAAGGCTCTGGACATGAAGCTTCACTTCACCTTGGGATATCATCCAAAGGGGATGGACAAACTGAATGCATGAATCAAACCCTCAAATAATACCTCCAAGAATATTGCAACTACCAGCAAGACAATTGGTCTGACCTACTACCCATAGCCAAATTTGCATACAACAATGCCCAGAATGCAACAATGGGAATCTCCCCCTTCTATGCCAATGTCAGGAACCGTACATACTGACAGGCCTCGGGAAAGCCGAAGGGGTCGGATGGGTAAAGGCCAAGTCCTGCAGGCTAGAAGTAGTGGCATGGCTTCAACGTGCTCGTGCGTTGCGCCCTACTTCCCATGCGTGCCACCGATTTGGGACAGAGGGATACCTGGGAGAGTGCCGAGAATGTCGGCCCAGGTAAAGGACTTGGGACAGGAGAAGGGAGGACAAGAAGGCGTAAACCTAGTTGATTTCCAGAACGAAGAACCATCTACATACATTGGCTACTTATATAGGCTAATAAGTGAGATGTGGAACAGAGTGGCACAAGGAATGGAGAACAATAAGGTATGAAGAATCATGTGGAAGTATTGTCCACAATGATCAAGAATAGAACAAAGGAATGTAGGCAAGAATAGAACAATAAACTATGACCAAGAACAAAAGAGTGAGTGAGAATAGAACAATGAGAGTGGCAGAACATAAAACAATAGGGAGTGACTGAACATAAAACAATAGTGCCACTGCCAAGTGACAACAAAGAGTGAATGCCCTGAAGGTAAGCAGGCAAGGGGAAGGACAGGGAATAACAGAATGACAATGGATAGAGGGGATGGGATGAGGAAAGTGAACCGAATGTACCGGACCGAGACCATGTACTGGCAAGGGATGCCTTGTCACTGGTGTGTGAGACTAAAAGGCAAGGGTTGTTCGGTCGGTACTACCGAGTGAACCAGAGCTTGGTATCCGGGGCTTGACAGCCAACAAGTGCTATCATCCAAACATCATGGTATACCCTAAATGTGACCTCACCTCCTCCTGAGCATACAATTTTGAAGTTGGCTTAGACAAACTACACCTGCAACTCTGAAAGATCATATCCGAAGCTCAGACATGATACTTGGCATCCACAAATCAATGTCAAGTGGTTCCTCCAGATTTTAAAGTTGGAGACAAACCACGGCTGTATCGTCATAAATTCTCTCAGATGTTTCGTTCATATATCCAACAGTGTAATTGTCATTGCTGCAGGTCGTACACAACTCTCAAAGAGTTATTTATTTTGCCGCTGCCCTCCTCAGCTTGTCGGATGACACCGCAATGCTTAAAGTTGGGGGATGATATTGATTGGAAGCCGCGAGCCTTGAATGGGAACATCGAGTGTGATTCAACCAGGGAAAAGAATATTCGGGAGGTGAAACAGATAGAGGAAAAGTTAAGAGGGATGATGAATCCTAGAATATTTATAGTGAGTCCGAATCAGCATCATTTAATTGTATCGAAAATAAAAATAGGAGAGAAAGGGAGGAAGTGGACAAAGCAAGCAAGCCAGAAGAATCCTTATTAATCGTCAGCTAACCTCATCCAATGCATCGTGAAGAATGAGATATATTTCCGCTGAAACATGCTATAGTTTTGGGGGTTGCATTGCTACCGTTTTGACTGGGGACTTCTGAGGGTCTTAAAGACTCGCGTACGCCTGCGCGACCTGCATCTCCTCTACCAAAGGGACGATTAAGAAGAATCTAACCCATGTCAGTTCCACGTACCTCGCTCCGATCCTTGAGACTAAGTTATACCAATATATTATCCGAATGCTCAACTCTCAAGGGAAGAAACCACATCCTTCCTAATTCCCGACGGCAAATGCAAGGCGATAGGCTGTGTGGATTCCAGAAATGGCTACTGTGGAGTATAGTTCTTGACCATGTTGAGAAGCAAACGACTAGCCATTGTACACATGGGCGCAACTTCCCATGTTTGAAGAATTATTGTGGCCTTAAGTGGCTTTGAACCCATAGCATACTTTCCCAACTAAAATGTATACAATTCCACGATGTGAATATCTGTAGATTACCGTGGTCTCAAGAAAGACACATGATATACTGAACGATAGAGGCCACTACTGAGATGGGGGAAATGACGAACCCATTCGCATGAAAATTAGAGTAAGCTACACCGAGTTAAAGCAGCTAAAATATGCTGCCTTAAGAAATATTAACTAACCTGTTACTAATAAGCACCTTGAGCAATGGCGACCCGTACTCGGTTTTGTTAAATTTACACTCTTTGTAGTCGGTTTCAGTGGAAAATACAGGAATCTGAATCAGGAAAATGAAGTTTGAATCCAGGGACACATGAAACCCGGTAAGGGTCAACTTAGGAGCCTGCCAAACCTATTCAGATGATGAGGCTTGATGTGGAGGACAATAAAACGAGAGTTCTCAAAACAGGGAGGTAGAAATTACAAATGGCAATATCAGCAGCAAACGATCAAAAAAAGGGGGGGAGAAGCTAGCCAGCGCAGATATGAGTGTTTTTTTGCGAGAATAGATTTCATAAATCTAAAAACAAATTATTTTATCAATATGCTCATGCCAAAACAATTTCCATACCCACAGATGTGACTGTCGACCCTGTGGTCAGTGTTGTATTTCTAGGTGAATGTCCCGGGTGACTGTAGAGGGAGGTTGTCTAGATAATGTATTTATTTTATTCTTATTTAAAGTTTTTGTTTTGTTTTGTTTTGTTTTTATTATCTTTCGGTGTACAGTACCGGACAAGCAAACTCAACCAAAAATTTCGACCCAATTTTCTGGCAAAAGCTGCTCATTGAAATCAATATTAGACCATTAAATGAAGTATCTAACATCAAAATAAAGTCAATCTAACAAGCCTTTTTTT
>QLPG01023198.1:0-11699 GCA_003314385.1 Gomphus sp. MG54 | reverse complement strand
AGCCAGTGAATGGCCGGCTGGAAGAGGAAGTAATTCTGCATTTTCCGCGTTGATCCATATGTATCTGTTCAAGGAGCCAATAGCACGAAGGAAACTGGAAGTCTATGAGAAGACAAGTGAGAAGTTGGCGGAGAATGGCTAGTGAATCGTTCTCACCCGGGTCACGCTCAGGATATCTTGGAGGGAAGCTCCTTTCAATATCATGGCCACAATCTCAGGAGGGCAGTCGCTCAGTGTTTTCATACTGCATGAATGCCTGGTGGTATGATTCTGGAATCAGTAGGTCAGTTCACACGTGACTGCTTCAATTACGTGATCAGTTGCGGCTTTAAGATCACTTTGGGACAAGACTGATGGCATCAATTCGGCGGTTCACATTAACATGAGCTGACATTGCTTAACAGAGACCAGACACCATTTGATTTTCTCGCTGACAAATTCAAAAACATGGACCTAGCGACACCCGAGGAACTCCTCTCTCATCTACAACTTGTCTAATATGAGCCGAATCAAGGAACATATAACCTAGCTGAGATTGCTCAATGGGGGGCTGACACGAACATCTTTTTCTCGCCGACAAATTCAAATGCATGGACCTAGCGGTACCCAAGTCACTCCTCTCTCATGTACAACTTGTCCTGTCAACTTCAATGCATCGATGAGCCTACGATCAGATAGAGATACCTCTACCTATGGTCAAAAGGAGCAATCATTTACATGACAGAAAACCGTGTGTTGATTTCCTGAAACGGTGGTGAAATACCTCTTTCAGGATCCGCCGAGGGATGCGTTCTTCGTGTTGAGACGAACGACAGAGGGATTAGGGGAAAGAGAGAAATATATGGGGACACATGGGATTGAGAACATAGGAGGTGGATGTATGCGGTTCAAAGAAGGTGGGAATATAGAAGTGGACACAAGATCATGTGAGAATAAACAAAAGTATATTACAAAGAGTGAAGCATAGGGAATGGCATGGGTCACCCATTGGTCAAATGTGGGTGACCTGCACCCAACCTATGGGGAACCTGAACCCATCAACCCATGGGTGGACAGGTGTCGGGTGCATGCCACACCTGCATGTGTGTGGCACATGCATGTTCTATGCATATGTGTACCGCATGTTATATGCATGCATGTACAGAATGTTATATGCATACATGTACAGCATGTTATATGCATGCATGTACAGCGTGTTATATGCATGCATGTACAGCATGTTATATGCATGACACCATGGGTTGTGCTGGTTTGCAGGTGCTCTCAGCTTGACCCACACCTAAACCACAGGACACCCAACCAGGTGCCCATGTGGGTTGGACTAACCTGTGCTATTCTATAGTGAAGTATTATATACCATCATAGTACAGATAGATACAGAAGCAGTGGATAGAAAACGGCAGCCTATATTCTAGGTGCCTATGGAGATAGGGAGAATACAAGGGCTGAGAGGATGATCACTGCACCCAGAGCAAGGTCTATGGGATGGAAATAAGTCAGAAGATACATAGAAAGAATAAGATTTAACCAGGGAATAGCATGGTTATTCCAACCTGCATGGGTCACTGGGTCAGCTATCCTTGGGTTTGGGTGCAAGTCACCTGGGCCCAACCTGTGGTGTCACATGTGCATGTATATGTACACATTGCATGTACACATATATGACATATATGACATAAATGTGCTGTATACACATATGTATGAGATGCTTGTGGGTGCAGCATGCACCCAAAACCCATCCAGCCTGGGTTAATGGGTTCAGGTTCCCCATGGGTTGGGTGTGGGTCACCCACATTTGACCTAGATGCATGACAAACAAAGCCTTCCAAGGCCCCGATCGATGACCTTGCATGCCTTCCCACCACAGGCTATGTAAAAGGTCAGCAAGCTTATGACTAGGCATTCTGTACCTGCACCCCTAGAGCACCAACACCACTGATTCCACTGCCCTGGTCCCCCTCCCTAGGGCCCATGCTGATGGACATTAATGCAACCAATTTGCCCTACCCTGTTCCCCTTACATGCCAATGCTACAGCAATGCTGGACACTTTGCCCAAGAGTGCCCCCAGGCACATGACATCTACTTCATGACATCTGAGCAGTACAAAGAGATGATAGAGTACGGATGGTCACCGCTGATGTTCAGGAGGTGACTGAGAGCAAGGGGAATGAAGAGGTGGAAGAGGAGGATTTTTCCCAAGGCACTGAGTGAGGAATGTGCTCTTGCTGCCTTTGTTTAATCATTTTGCCATTTTTTCTATAGACTCTGGTATGGAAGATACAACTTAGTACTCAGAAGTTGAATCCTCAGCTGTGAGTGATAAAGACACACCCATGACAGATGTGCTTAAATCCCTATACCACCCTCCTAGGCTGAAACACTGGCAGCAAGCCCTCCTGAAGCAATACATAGTAGCATGTACCCCCTGTCGGAATTCACTAAACGTCAAGGTAGAAATCCAGATTACTAACACAGCCAAGGTTAAGGGTGTGGCTATGCTTTTAGATAGTAGAGCCACCAGATACTGAGTGCACACATGTACCCTTTCAGAGTGTTTTGGAACCCAAGAAGTGTGATAAAACTTTGGTGAAAACCAAGGCAAGTCAAGTTCTCCAACAAGATGCAGAAAGCCAATAAAATGCAAATAAAATTCACCTGCATGAGTTATATTAATGGAGAACCCAATTAAGAAACTGGATATTCATGTAATCAGTCATTGTAATATTATTACAATAAAGATTAATGCGACCTAATGTGTTGAATTTTGGTGGTGCTGAGCAAGGACTGCAGAAAGGACAACTGTTTGGCTTGAGCAGAAGTAATGGCTCATTACACACAGATGAGGAAGTACAAATTATATGTGACTAATGTGACATGGCAACCAATGTACAGATGCCAGTCAAATTATTTGAACACACCTCCTCGAGCAGCATCTACTTGTCAGCAACAACAAGAGCTTCAATACTGGAGAGTGGAAGAGGGAAATGAGCAATGATACTTGTCGGTGTATTGACCAGCTCAAGACTGAGCTTTAACTAATCACCTAAGAACTATACTTATGGTCTGGCAGAGTAACGGAGTCCAATGATAAGTAATAGAGAAAGGAGTGGAGAAATCATTGTTAAGACTAAGAGCCAAGTAAAGAGTAAGACCACTGCAATATCAATTGCAGGGAAGTAAGATAATAGAGACTTGCTTGACTTGAGATTGGAATTATCAAATAACACTTGTAGAACTTGTTGAACCAATTGAACTTATTGTTATTTCACTGTTCTACTAGTATTTTTATATACAGTAATTAGAGAATCATATGATAGAAATATAGTGACATGTGAATCTGTATATGAGGGTACGACCTGCTATATGATGCAATCTCTGGGGTAAAGTGGTCATGGAATAGAATCATGGGATGTGGAAAATGAATAGGAAGAAGGAAAATGTATTGTGCGCACAGGTGTTTCAATTCAGGGATGGTAGTAGGGGTTTGTCTCGGTTCTTAATTGTCTCAGCATGTATCATGATGTAGAATGTAGGGGATAAATGGTAAACTTGTGATAATATGAATGGTAACTCATGATGGATATGTCTCGCGTGTTTGACTTGACTCAGAACTGGTTTGTGTTGATCTTGTGACTTGTGCATTTGGGGACTCGTGACTTGTAACTCATTACTCGTTGTTGACTTGAGTGTGTTGACTTGTTGACTTGCGCAGTTGTAGACTTGTTGACTCGCATGTGTGTAAGAGAATTGAATAGAAATGTGGGGGAATAGAAATGTGAGGGATGAGTGGGTGTCGTGTGTTGGTAGTATGATATTTGCTGGTTTCTCACACTCCTCCTCAAGCTTGTCCAATTCCTAAGAGGTTTAGGAGGTGGACATGCTTGTGCAGTGACAAGGCTTTCATAAGTATGTCGGCTGGGTTTTCTTTGGTTTCAACATAGTGTAGTTTTATGTTTCCTGCCATTACTTGTTCGCAAGTATAATGGTAATGTACATCTATGTGTTTTGTCCTATTGTTGTTGATGTCATTACTAGAGAATGTGATGGAGGACTGATTGTCGGTGTAGATAGGAATGGGAGTGAGTGACAATCTGAAATCATGAGTGAGTTTGATAAGCCATATTCCTTCCGCTGTTGCAAAGCATCCTGCGATGAGTTCTGCTTCCATTGTTGACCTGCTAACGAGGTTTTGTTTCTTCAAGGCCCAGCAGATTGGAGCGCCATTGAATAAGAATATCCATCCAGTGGTGGATTTTCGATCTTCCAAGTCACCTGCAAAGTCTGCATCGACAAAGCCAGCAAGATTATGAGCATATCCTTGAATTCCTTTGCCTTTCTCCTTGTATGTGATTCCATATTCCTTTGTGTGAAAGAGATATCTGACAATTCTTTTTGCCACTTCCCAGTGTATGGTGTTTGCTCACATTATGTATTGAGCGCATTTGTTGACTGCATAAGCAATGTCCGGACATGTGCTGACTGTGCAGTAGTTAAGGCTTCTGATTATGGAAGCATAGGATAAGCTTGGTATGTCTTTTTCTTGACAGTTTGTGTGAAGGTTAATGTTGCTATCCATTGGCGAAGTGAGAGCATGTCCTGGCATAATGTTGAAATGTTTTGCGATAGTGGCTATGAAGGAAGGTTGTGATATGTGTATGGTGCCAAGATCACGGTGTCATTCTATTTTGATACCTAGTAGTCTTGTTGGTATTCCTAGATCTTGTATGTCAAATGCACTGCATATGTCTCTTATCATCCTCTCCATCGATTTTGTGTTATCAGCCATGAGCAACCCATCATCCATGTACCACCTAACCACCTCAAATGAGTCGTTCTCCCCAAATCTGTAGTAGATCGTGCTATGCGCGTATCCCAGCTCAAATCCTATGTTCATCATCTGTTCCCTGAGGGTTTGGTGCCACACCCTGTCCGATTGCTTTAGCCTATAGATGCCTTTATTGAGTTTGCATACAAGGTTTTCTTCCCCCCTCCCGATGAATCCTTCCAGCTGTCTCATGTAAACCTCCTCCTCAAGGATGCCATTCAGGTAAGCTCCCTTCACATCAATTTGTCTTAGTTCTAGGTCATATTTACTGGCTAGTGCAAGGATGAATCGGATGGAAGTGAGTCAGATCATTGGTGAGTAGGTTTCATTGAAGTCGGTTCCTGAGACTTGTGAGAAGCCTTGAGCAACTATGTCAAGTACACATACCGAGAACCATCCACTTGGCAATGCCAACCGAGCAACCATCCTATATCCACAAACAAGTGTCCACGCCGCATGCATAACACTTGGTACACCAGTCTTGGCTTGGTACATCCACCATCCACACTCCTTGTCCTCACCCTTTGGTCTGTCTGTTAAATCCGCATATCGGTGCTTAGCTAGAGGCTTCCGGGAGGGTTTCTGGAGGGTTCTGAATGATTTCCAAAGGGGGGTTTGTACTCCAGGGATGGAGGGACTAAGGGTCGTGGACTCGGGATTGGAATTGGAATGGGAATGGAAAGTCGGGAAGCATCAGGGGTCTTGGAACTGTTCTCGGTATAGGGTGGCACAAGTGGTTCGAGGTCACAGGGACTTGGCTTCAACTTATGTGTTGCACCCTCTTCGATCGTCTGTCCCTAATTTCAGAGAGTCGGAAAGTTTACCGGAACTTAATCGGAAACTATGACGCAGAATTAAGTTGATATTTGTACTGGCAAATAGTCCAGTCGACTGGTGACTTATATATATGTATCTAGTCTTGTACTATCTTTTACTGAGTAAAGACAAGGGGGGGGGAAGAGAGTACAAGGGGCAATATAAAACAAAAAACAAAGGAGTGAGGTACACAATGATCCTGCACGTCATCTATCAAAGGAGCAGAACCTTGACTTCGGAATATTTGGAGGTTTGGAAACACAGAACCTTGGAATGATGCATTGGAAATCCAGAAATTGGTTATTCAGACTTTGAGCTATTGGAAAGGTCCCAGAAATGGTGTGGGTGGTTGTGGGGTTTAATGTGGGTTTATTGGCGGCATGGGCCATAACAGTATCCCTCCACTAGGACCGAGCCCTCAAGGTCCTAAGCTTAATCTTGCCGTAAATTGAGCAGAAAAGAGTGTAGGACTATTTTTTGGGTGTATTGGGATGTAATAGGTGTTTTTTCCAAGCGCCCATCCAATGCATATATAAGGAGGCTTTTCTTTTCTTCCTGAGTTCCTTTCCTGCCCCTACCCATGTCCGTATTCGAACAGGATATCAAAGCGGAAGTTTCGGAGCAGGTGCACACTTTCAAGGCCCAATGTTTGAAGCAGATTCGCTTGATGAGGAAGGAAGGGGCGCAAAAATTGGAAGTTGCTTGGGATATCAGGAAAGATCTAAGGGTCGAAGTCCGAAGGCCAGGGGAGAAACCAAAGGGGGTGGATCAGAGGGGAAGGGGGGAGGGGAATGAATGAGCCTTGGAGAATGATGCCCAGGCTCTACAGTCCGCTCTTTTGACCAGTCAGGTGGACGAGGAGCTGGAGGATTTACCCTCCTGGGGGAGTTTTGCTGGGCCATTGGGGTCTGAAGATAGAGGTGTTCTGCATCAGGAGACCGAGTCTGAAGAATCTTTGGACAGCAGTGACCCCTCGGACGCAGAGTCTTCCTACTCGTCCTCTGGGGGAAATCCAGGGGGTGAGGAGGATGTCTATCTTCTGCCCTCAGTTGGGGTGAGCACCATTGCTCAGGATGTGAAGAGGACACGTTGGAGATATCTTGAGAAGGATGATCGAATTTTGGGGGGACAAAAGGCCTTCCAGAATCAGATTGCTCGGGATGCGTGGGCGGCCAGGAAGGAGGTGGGTCTTGGACTCTTCAAATCCACTCAGCGGTCATTGATTGAACATCGGCCTGACCTTTACCAGATCGCCAGTCTGTTAGGTCATGATTTTATTCCCTTGCATTTGTGTTTTTCACTTGCATCTTTGGTTCTCTTTTGCACTTTTCTCTTTTGCATTTGCGTTCTCTGGCGCTTAAAATAAGCGCCCACAACGACGCACCATTGTGCACCTTTGGGCCTTGTCTTTAGCATCTATATTGACAAGCCCCAAAGGTTAGTAGTTACTTTGTTATATACATGTCTTTAGCATCCATATTGACAAGCCCCAAAGGCCATTGTTGCTCTCTGTGTGTGATAGTTAAGAGTCTCTAGACCTTCCCTGCCAACACAGTCTGGGGGTTCCTCCTATGCTACAGTTGGAACCTTGTGATAGGTGTCGCAACATGAAGATCCATGTACGTGGACCACGTCGGCCAAAACCTGTGTTCCCTGTCAGAAGAGCCGGGTGAAGTGTGTGGTCGGTGGTGTGTCGGTCGTTAAGGGGGTGTTAAGTCCGCGTGTCAGGCGCTTAGCTAGTACTTCCAAAGGGGTTTTCCGGGTTAGTGTGAAGGTCCGTAATGGGGCCGAAGACCGAGACGCAAGTCGGACGGACTACGGACGGGGACGGAGGCACCGGAAACTTAGGGTAGGTCATGGAGTAGTTTAATCCGGTCACTGAGGTGTTCGAGGCCAAAGGGACTTGGCTTCAACTTATGTGTTGCGCCCTCCTCGATCATCTGTCCCTAATTTCGGAAAGGAGGCGGGAGTTTACCGGAAATGAATCGGAAACTGGTGGGAGACTAAATCGATATTCGTACTAGCGAACAGTCCAGTCGACTGTGAGACTATATACATGTAACGCTCTTTGTACTATCTTTAGCCGGTCATAAAACAAGGAGGAAGGTAGTACAAGGGGTTAATATAAAAGAGAGAACAAGGGAGTGAGTACGCGATAGTCTTGCGTGTCGGTTATCAAAGTATTGAGTCCTCGGTCGGGAGCGGACTCGGGAACGGTGTCTCAGTCGGACACGGAAACACGGTGTCTCGGATGGGCATGACGGGGACGGGATCCATGGAAAACAGTCTTTGGTCCTTTCAGTCAGAAAGGTCTCAGAACGGAAGCGGGTGGTTGTGGGGGTTAGTGTGGGTTTGTTGAGGGCATGGGCTATAACAGGGGGCGACCATGAAAAAAAGTAGGTGGGAGGAGACACAGGTCCCTGAGGTGCCCTCTTCGAAAAAATGAAAGTCGAGGTACTGGTCCCTCCCCTTCCAAAAAGCAGGGGTGATGCAAGTGACGACATCCTGAGAGAAATCAGGGATGGCATTTCTGCCCTCATCATTGCCCTAAACAGGATAGCGGATGCTTCCAAGATGGAGAACACCCTCAAGATGGATGGTCGGAATCGTTTGTCAGGTGTGTGGGGATGCAGTGGTCCCTCCTGGACTCATCAGGTGGTGGTGGGTCGGTTGATTCCAACACATGGTGTGGGGAAGACTGCTTTCAAAAGGAAAAGGACTCCCGGGGGGGCAGGTTTAACGTATGGTGTGGGAGATGTGACGCCCAGAGCAGGGTGGTCTACCAACCAGATGGTCCTGGTGTGTGATGTGGAGGGCTCGCACTTGTGATAGGATGACCTACTGAAGATGTGGTTCCAGGGGCTGCGGCACTGGCAATGGGGTCGCTTCCTGAAGCGGTGGCTCTGGAGGTTGTGGCATTAATGGTGGGGCTGGTTCCTGAAGTGGCAGTCCCAGTGTTGGAGTTGCAGTGGGGGGGGGCAGACAAGGGATTGATTACTTCTAACAGCCGATCCCTCTGATCCCAACGAGGCGCATGCCTTGTTTTATGGTGAATGACTGATGATGTGTATACTTTGATGGTTCTGTGAGGGTGGGGTCATGGTTCACATGGCATTCATGGTGATTGTGGCATTCATTTTTTACCAGATCATCACTTTGGATGGAGGTAGTGTTGTTGGGATTTGGGGAATGTCCTGCAAATCGAGTCTCAGTTAAATCATGTTGATTAGTTTAGTTTGTATTAATATTCCAACAAGAAGGGTTCTAGTTCTAGGAAAATCTACACATGGTACCATTAGTCTAAGGGATGGCATGGGATTCCATGGTGTTCAGGGTTCTTCGTGAGCGGAGTTTTTCAGAGGGTCGGATTGAGCGCTGAGTGAAGACTGCTGGCTCCATATTGCCAAGAATCAGTTAGGATAATCTAAACGAGTAGTACTCAATGCCCTGTTGATCAATGGATCGTAGTGGGTGAGCATATGGTCCTTACTGGTGCTGGAGTCGGGAGCCTAGCTTCTTATTCCTCGGTTTCCAAAGCATCTGACGTCTCAGACTCTTCTTCAACCTCTTCCATCACAGAGGCTGCATGCCCTTTAGTGACTGTGATGGTGGATCTTGGACATTCCTTGGCTGAGTGGCCCTATCTGCTGCAGAAGAGGCAGAGGTTTTGTTTGAAGTGGTGTTGCTGTTCTTGTAGTGTAAGTTTTCCATCTTTTCCGATTTTGGATGAAAGATCCATGGTAGTCCTGCTGCCACTGGACAGGGTCATGGGTTGGCCTATATTGGCTGTCTTATTGCCCATTTTAGGGGCTGAATACATGGTCACAGGGGTCCTCCCTCTGTCGTGGGGGCAGTCGAAGTTCTGGGTGGAGGGAGGCTCTCTGGCGATATCCGATCATCACTTCCAGTAGCGGGCATCCATGGATTGGGACAGGAGATGGTGTTGGAGCAGGGAATGGGGCTTTCCTACTCTAGAGACCTCGTCCTTCATCCTGCCAGGGAGTCTGTTGTAGAACTGGCGATGAAGTGCAGCGTCACCCCAGTGGATGCGGGTGGCTAGTCAATTGAATTTGACTATATATTTTGTGATGCGCTGATTATCGTGCATGCGGAGGGTCTCAAGATCTGCTTTGGCCTCTCCTTCTGGGTCGTGGGGGCCAAAGTTGGTTTTGAGTTCATTTACAAACTCCTCATAGTCATGGAGCCAGTCTGGCTCGTCAGGGGTGGAGAGGGCTGGTTCAAACCAGTCCAGGGTGGTACCGGTCAGTACAACAGTATGTAGGTTACCTTGGTGCTCTCGGTGTCGAAGGCATCAGGGCGGTCATGGAAGTTCAGTCTACATTGCACTAAGAAGGCTTGTAGTTTCCTCGAATCAGATCCATCAAAGGTATCTGGATCGTGGACCTTGGCAGTGTGGGGGGCTGATCTTCTGGGGCTGGCTAAGTTGCTTGCCAGCATAACAAGGGCCTGAGTGAGATCGGGCACAACATTGGGTCCTAAGGTGGGGGTCTCTCCTTGGTGTGCAGGAGGTGGTGGTGCTGCGGCAGGTGGTGCAACATGGGGTTGGGCGATGGAGGGTGGTGCAGCAAGCAGAGGTACGACAGGTGGTGCAATGAGTTGTGGTGCTATGTGTTAAGGATTTGACATTTAGCCCAAACATCTCTTCTTCTGATCACTGGCAACCTGGACCTGATGGTATTGGAGCAGGGGTATGGGTTTTATTTATTATTATCCCTGATATCTACCTTTGATCGGAGTTTGAATTTGCCATTGTATTTCACAGTTGTGTGACTCTGTGACCTCAGCTCTTTTCCAAGAGACTGAGGTATGAGTTCAAGTTTATTCTCATATTTCATACAATTGTTGACCATTCTTTTAGATAGTATTTCAGGTAGCTAAATACTTCTAATATCAGCTCTTTTCCAAGAGACTGAGATAGTATTTCAGTCTATATATTATAACAGGTTATGGGCCCCGGTGACGCTGGGAATTGACCAAGGACACCTGGAACTGAGCCACGGGTGGCACCCGTTGATCACAGCCAAGCCGAAGTCCATTTGGATGCAGGACCTGACAAGCAGTACTATTAAGTACAAAGACAAGGACACACCTAATATACTTTGCCATGACCCAAGAGGGAAGGAAGCAACATCGGCCATAACAAGCCCGCTGGTGAACACGTGCAATGACGACTGTCAATGCGACGCGCGGCCCCTTCCACTCAAGACTTAAGACTATGACCCTACCGCGTGGATATAGAACCAACGACATACGGGAGCGAAGCACCGTCGGCCAAAATGACCCCACCGGTGAACATGCGTGACGACGATCATGGCGACGCGCGACCCCTTCTATTCACAAACTATGATACCGCGCGTATCTCGAACCAACGATGACCACGGGCGTATGCAGTAGCCCAGACGCAACCCGAGAGGAACGAAGAGTCCACCAGGGACCGCCAGAGGACAGTGGTACACGTGTAAGGGGCGCGGTCTACACAAACGTGGTGATACCGAATTGCTTGCGGGGATTGAAGGTGCCGTTCTTCTCAAGGACCGAGACAACGATAGGAACTGTAGAGTTTACACGGTTGGAGATGACAAAAAGGGAAGACACGCGAGATGGAGAAGCTAGGTCACGGACAATGCTTGCAGATCACAACAACAAGCATTATACTTCCTCACTGGGATCGCCGAACGGACCCGCTCAAGATGGCCGTGACTTTAGTAATGTTGACAACGCTGTACCGCTGGGCAGCGAGCACTGGAAGCTCTCGTGTGCAGCATCCGGTACAGAAGCAACGAGGTAGTCAAGGCCAAAGATGGCGCAAGGAGCGCAACGCTTAATATATAGCGTACGCTGATGCCAAGTTCACAAACGAGAGGGCGTGCGAACGCAAGACCTTCAGGCGAGCGGCGACAGCACTACGAGGACAGACGCGGAACGAGGGGAGGATGACCGCTCACGACGCGCCGGATGATAGCGCATGCGTATGAAGAACATGAGCGCAGACCCCGCGGAACTTACACGAGAGGTGGCATGCGGGCACCCAGGGG
>QLPG01023197.1:0-13778 GCA_003314385.1 Gomphus sp. MG54 | reverse complement strand
TCGTCCTCGAGCTGAGCCTAGCAGAGGTAAGGAGCCGTGGGGAAGTATAGAAGTATAGACCACATGATTCGATGGCCAGAATATGATTGAGGCCCGTTTTTTGAGCATTTGTGTTGTGGAGTCAACGTACTCGTGGTGGATAGTCGCTGCTGTCCATACTATTGTAGATAACATTGGAGAGCAGACTAATGTTTTGAAACCGAATTCACGCGTCGGAGATAGCAAGAAACAATTTCTGTTCTTTAGAGAGAGATAGGAACCTCGTCTTCGTCTTCGTCTTCGTCTTAGTGGTGGCTGCCCTGGACAGGTAAATTAAAGAGTGAAAGTGTTAACTTAACATGGGATGAGGCAGTAAAGATGATAGATAGTAAAACCCAGATGAGAGATGAGACCCAAAGTACAAATCATCGCCAAAAAGGAAGGAATCTTGTCCAACTGTTGGTTTTTTGATGAACGGTTGACCGACGTTCTATGTCAGTCGTGTTGAAACCCTCTCGATGACGCTTCTTGTAATCCGAAGGCGATTCAAGGGGTACTTTAGAGGCCCACATACCCCTTTTCGCGACGCTACATAAGAAAATCATATTTAAGACTCGTACATGTATGACCAATAATAAAAAAGAAATAAGAGTGAAAAACTAACCGAGCATCTTCCTCATATCGAAGAAACTCTCCCTTCCCCCACCGACCGTATTCCGCACCGGATTGTTCGTACGTTCGGGCGTAGCCGGCGCGTAGCATGGATATGGAAATGCAGCGGGAGGCGGGGGTGTTGAGGAGTGGTATACGGGGGGGGTGGATGGGTATTGATACCTGTCATTTCGTTGAGGATTGAGGATTGAGGATTGAGGATTGAGGATGATGGGATTTGGGATTTGGAATTTGGAGTTTGGAATTTGGGGGTGAATTTTCGAGGGAAGTGTGAATAGGAATAAACAGGAATATAGATATATATATATGACTCACAATACGTCCGTATTGGTCTCGTCGGATTAATTGTGCCCATATTCGTTTTCCTTCTATCTCGTTTTTGAGCCAGTTGAGTGCTTCGAGGGCGTATGGTTGGGGTTCTTTTCCGAAGTGTCCTAATTCGGGGGCGTCAACACCTAGAGGGGGGTGAGGGGGGGGGGGGGTGTCATTATTATATTTCTTGGCGATCTATTTGGCCAGATCTACTGAAGAATTGAAAAAAAGAAAAGAAAAACCAACCTGCTAGGCGAATATGAATGGTTTCATCCTTAAGATCTAAAGACAAGCCCTTTAGCATGTCCCAATTGCCGATTACCCATTACTGATGAACATAATATACATCACCTTTCGCATTCAACGGTACACGTCTAAACTTCACCGGCCACCTCCAAAACACCCCAGGGGTATGATAAAGCCGAAATCCATCACCATCTCCTACGCTATAAACGCAATATCGCAGTATAAGAAAGCGGCAGTATCGCAGTATAAGAGTATTAGAAAGCGGATTTCTCGCCCAAAGCAAAAGCACGTGTTTTCACGTTTAAATTATTTCGAAAAAAGCAAAAATTGTACCTACCTCGTTACGACGCCTTTGATCCATCTCTTTTTAGTGATTAGTCTGGGATGTACCTGACGTTTGATATTTGATGTTTTAACAATGTGTGTTGATGTGAAAGGGTGAAGGGTGATGGGTGATGGGGCATACATACCCAGTCAGAGGTGGGTATGCGTTTTAGATATCGGGTGTAGAGGGTGAGGATGCCGATGGTGGATAATGAGCCTAGGATAAATGCTGCTGCAATTTGTGGGGTCGCGATGGTGTCGGGTTTCAGGTAATCGAGTAAATTATTAGGGAAGGAAGGGGTTTTTTCAGGTTTTTGGGTGGAAGATGAAGATGAAGATAGCCAACTTGGTGTTGTCATTTTGAGAGGACTTAAAAAGTCTCAAGTCATTAAAGGGTCACGTGACGTATATGTGTGTGACTTTTCCCACGTATGTTTTTTTTCGAACAGCTATGGCTTTGTCTTCGATTGAAGACCCTCGGAGGCATGTAATTGCCCATGCAGAACGTGTGGCACACGTTTGTATTGTATTCCCCTCCCATGCGTTCTTACCTGACGCTGCGTTTGCTCAGGTATCAAGCACAGACTTTCCTGGGTATTATCCTGATGAAGATCATTCGTGGAATTTGGACTGGTTCACAAAGGTACTTTTTATGTTTAACTGGAAACTGGAAAGTCGTGATTTACTGTATTTCAATTTCGTTGTGTGCAGAATCTTGTTGTTAAGGTCCAGCGGCTTTCCTCGCGCTCGTGTGAGTTTGACCTTGTAGGGGTGGACGCGTCGATAGCGAATGCTCTTCGTCGGATTCTCATTGCTGAAGTCAGTCAGTTTTCCGTTCATTTTTAAAGGCTGAAAGTGTGCCTCTCTGAGAGCACCACGGAGGTAGACTGAAGACTGAAGCCAAGTGTGTTTTGTTTTTTCATATAGGTCCCGACGATTGCGATTGAAAATGTTTATGTGTGGAATAATACGTCTGTTATTGTTGATGAGATATTGGCGCATCGGTTGGGTCTTGTGCCTTTGAATGTGGATCCGAGTTTGATAGAGATGAAGGAGGGTGGGTTGTTATGATCTTTTTTTTTTTTTGTTAATGTGGTCTTTCTTACCCACGTTCCTTTCTTTCCCCCGGGCAGACGTTGCTACAGACCGAAACACCATCGTATTCCGTCTACAAGTCGCTTGTACACGTAATACCGCCGCTACTCAAATGGAGACAGACCCCACCAAGCTATATCACAACGCCGAAGGTAAAAGCATACCTTCCATTTTTTTTTTCTTTCGCAATCACTCCCAAGTTTTTGACGAACGGTTGAAATTATTTTTTAGTTCTCACGTCGGATTTAAAATGGCAACCGCAGGGTGAACAAGCATCGATATTTAAAGACGAGCCTAGCCCGACGAATCCTAATATCTTGCTTGCAAAGTTGCGTCCTGGGCAGGAGATTGATATGGAGATGCATGCTATAAAGGGTATTGGGGCTGAGCATGCTAAATGGAGCCCTGTGGGTATGTGTGTTTGTGGACTGAGCCCGGGATGATCAATGACCATGTTTTTTTTTTTTTTTTTCGAACGATAGCCACAGTATCTTATCGATTACTTCCTCGTATTCACATAAAAAGTCCCATCCCCCCTTCCTCGATTCCTAAATTTATTTCTTGCTTCTCACCTGGTGTTATCTCGACTCGCAAAAACGCCAAAGGTACGCTCAAGCGTTCATCTTTTTCTTTTTTTTTTTTTTGATTTTTTTTTTCCTAATTTCTGCAGGCCAAGACGAGCCCTTTGTGGCGTGTCCCCGAAAAGACGAAATGTCCCGTGAGGTGCTCCGGCACGAAGAGTTTCGGGATAAAGTAGAGCTGTCTAGGATCAGAGATTGGTATATATGTGCGTGCTTTGTTTTGCTATCCTTTTTTGTTGACTAATTGGTTTAATCTAAACTAGTTAATCTTCAGTCGGAAGGGCCTTATGCGCCCGAACGACTCCTGGTTGAGGCTATTGCGGTGATGAGGGAGAAAATTTCTGTGGTTCGTAATGCAGTAGCTGCACTTGAGGTAGGATCTGGTGACGTGGATATGGGTTAAATATATATATATCAGTATCTAGACAACGTGTGTGGTCGTAGGAGTGACGCAAAGATGATCAAGAACTGATGTATCAAGTTAGATTAGAGAACAACAGCCATACGCTCAACAGAGCCCTATGTAGTTGACTAATCAGAGTCAAAGTCATTGTGTCCAACTCGGCGCCCTGACCCTTTTTGTTGGCGTCGAAGTGTTAAATTGATCATGACGGCTCATCATCTACCTATTTAAGGGAAAGGTTCTAAATCGAAGCACACCAACGTTAAAGAGCACGTGCACATTTTCCAAATGAAGCCAAAAGTTGCTATGTGTCCATATGGTGCCCACGTTAAACGCTAGCCAAGATATCAGACCACTTTGAGCGGGGGCCGCTTTTCCATACCTCCATACCTCCATAACTTCCAACCTTCGCAGAGACTCTTGTTCAAAAGAATGGCCAGCAAGCAGGTGAGAGAATTAATCTTCATTAATGACTATCAATACACCCCATCTGAACGTCGGCGACCTTTTTCAGCTTGGGAAGCTTCGGCAAGTGAGTGAAGGACTCTATGTGATATTATTACGGGTTTATTCAACACGGACACGTGTCTTTAGTGGGGCAGGGAAGTCATTTCATCAAAGGAGAAGACGGTCCTTACGAAGGAGTTTATGGAAGCTGAGCAGGATATTGAACTCCGAAGAGCCGGGGTTGAGAGGTGCGTTTTAGAGAACAACGGATCCACACATATTGAATGGGGCACGAATGTCTCTCTTTACAGGTTATACAACGCGTGCGGAGAATACCATGGATATCTGCAAAAGAAGAAGGAATACTCGAGCGTGGAGGAGGGCGTGAAGATGTTGGCTGTTGATGCTCTTGGTGCTGTTATGATGTCGCATGGAGAGGAATTTGGTGATGATTCGGCATTTGGTAGGTGCACTTCGCTTCAACCCGTGTTGTTCACTCTTTTACACACACGATTTGTAGGTCAAGGTCTGGTCAAAGTCGGCCGTGCACATTGTAAAATTGCGACACTGCAGGAAAATTTCGCGCTTACTTTTCATGACACGTATCTTGCCAGCCTTCAGAGTTCGCTTGATGAGTTTGGGGATTATACGTTACAGCGGAAAAAGCTGGATTCACGAAGGTGAATCGAGGTCCTTGGTTGGTTAACTAGCTACTGATGCGTTGAAATGTGTAGATTGGCATATGATGCGGCCGTGACGAAGGCGAACAAGGCAAAGAAAGAAAAGGAGGTAAGGGAAGCGGAGGAAGAATTGACCAAAGCAAAGCTTCGCTAGTAAGTAACTCTATCACCTTGTCCCGTCATATTATATCATCATCTCCCTTCCAGCGAGGAGACATCCACAGATGTGCAAGCCCGAATGCAAGCTATTCAAGAGAAGGAAATCCAACAGTTGCGCAATTTAACGGACTTGCTTGTCGTGGAGACCCGTTTCGTGGAGCAATACTTGGAAGTGCTGCTCAGTACCAAAGACGAATGGCTTGATGAGTAAGTGGTTGGTTGGTTTGGTATGATAAGACTCTTCACTCTAATTCACATCATCGTGATCTTTTAGGTCATTGATTCAGCATACAGACATGCCACGTCGCAAAGTAGCACCACACGCGTTCGCGTTTGGACGGTCAACACCTTCAATCTCATCCACAGCCAAGACTGCAGCCACTGGGCGGCAGTCTTCTGCGTCAGGAGCAACGACACCCCAATCTGATGGCGATGCAGACGGTGACTACGGGTTCAGCGTTAAGCGACATGTATCCCCTTCGAGTACACCACGACCCAGCTCCCGCGGTTCCACAAGGTCCGCGGGCACCGCACACGACCGCAAGCGTAGCCGTGAGAGTGTCGTATCTGATGGACCGAGCAGTAATAAACGGATTGGCGTTGCTGGGTGGGCTTCGAGCGCTGTTTCGTCGTTATCTGGGACAGGAAGGAAAAAGGACGCGAAGAAGGAGAGGGGGACGGTTAAGGAGAAGGATAAGTCGTCGGGACGGGCGTTTGCGAGTTTGGAGAATTCGGGAGAGACGGATGAGGAGGAGAGGAGCTCGTTTGAGGGTGGAGGCGATGAGGAGTCACCACGAACGTTCAGTTCATCAGGGCTGGGCAAGGTGCTTGGGCAAACACCACCTGTGTCAACGCGACAGCTTGGCAAGCCTACCAACTCGTCGTCGTCAAACTCCTCGTCGTCCAACTCGATGTCTGTTTCCGGGTCTTCTGCTCCACCTCGGGTGTCCGGCTCTTCTGTTCCACGTCGGGTCGTGCGTGCCATGTTTGACTTCAACGGATCAGCGGAAGAATTGAGCTTCCATACCGGGGATGAGATAATTGTTCTAGCAGAACCTGTGATCGGATGGGGCGTAGGGGAACTATATGGCCGACGGGGGCCGTTTCCCCTCAACTATACCGAAGATGTTGTTGCTGCGCACACTGGGCCGATAGCACCACCGGTTGTTCCACGTATGACTGCTATTGCGCAACGTGCGCTGACGGATACGACGTCGGAGGATGGAACGTCTGTTATATCGGATGATTTTGAAGATTTGCATGTTGGGTTGTATGATACGCCTTTTGGGGATCGTTATTTGGCGAGGAGTCCGATGGTGGTGGGAGGGGTGGGGGGGCAGAATCATCATGAGCAGGAACTGTTGGTGGAGGTTATGCCTGCGACGGAGGACGAGGATGATATGCGGGGGCTTTTTGGGACGACGAGGGAGGAGGAAGGTCAAGATCCTGTGTGGGATGTGCCTGCGAGGTTTAGGGTTAATGGGACGGAGATTGGGAATGTTGCGGGAAATGGTGTTTCTGGTGGTGGGAGTGGAAGTGGGAGTGGGAGTGGGAGTGGGAGTGGTGGGAGTGGTGGGTCTGCGAGACAGCCACCGGCATTACCGCAGAGGAGGCAGTCGGTGAAGAAGCCGCCGCCACCGCCACCGCCGGCGAGGCGTTCGACGATTAGTTCTGCTGGCACGTCTATGTCTGCCTCAGCCCCTGCGTCTGCCTCTGCATTTGCATCTGCATCTGCATCTGCATCTGCATCTGCATCAGCATCTGCATCAGCATCTGCATCTACCTCTGCATCTGCATCTGCATCTACATCTGCATCTACATCCTCGTCCACCGTACTTTTTCCACCTCCGCCTGTGGCACCCAGACGAACGACGGTAAGATCACATTCTTCGAATCATGTGATGCAGGGGACGCCTTCGGATGCTGTGTCGCCTTTCGAGAATTAGAAAAAAATTATATTTCTGTCGTCAAGACTTTTATTAGTTTTGTTTTCTTGGTGGTTTTGGAATGAGCCATATAGACTGGATTGATTGATTTGATTTTTCTGGATTTTTTGAGTATTATATTATATCTTGTGGGAATTTTATAGAATGGTTAAGGGAGCTACTACCACTATTGTGCGCTCTACTCTACTCTACTCTCCATCCCGGAATCTTTGTTCGTACAGTACTATAGACACTATTTCCAGATGCTTTTCTGCGATGTGCTTCAAGGCTTCGTATTTGGAGGAAATGAATGGAGCTGTGTATGAGTCTAGAAGGCTGCCGAATCGAGTGACTGATGTGTGGAATTTATCTGTGGTCCAGTTGTTGATGGAAGCTTCTGGGGCTTTTGATATTGATGGTCCTGGGGTGGTACGGTGCTGGGTGGGGAGGTTGGGATGTGAGAATGGGGGTATGTCCATGCGTTGAGATAACACTAAAAGAAAAGAAAAGAAAACAACAATCAATCCGCTTCAAAAAACTTGGGTTGCTTTGATGGATATGATAATTCTCTCTCTCTCACACACACACACACACCTTTTCTGTTGCCCTTAATAATAATAATAATAATAATAATAATACGAGTCCATCGCTGAGGCTTTCAGTGGCAGCGGTTGACGGTTGATATCATGATATCATGAACTCTGTGTAAGGTATGTGCTTTAGTGCTTTAGTGCTTTAGTGCTTTAGTGATTGAATTGAATTGAGTTGGTTTTGGTTAGGTCGTTTGAGATTGAGAGGGTGATTTTTGGGGGGTTTTGTGATTGTTAGGAGTCCGTTAGGTAGGTTTTTGGAGGGGTGGGGATTTGGATTTTGAGGAGGGGATTTTAAGGAGGGGATTTTGGGGAGGGTGGTTTTGAGGAGGGTGGTTGAGAGGTGGGGTGAGAGGAGGGATGGGGGTCGTTCTGATAGTGTAGCGCCATTGTTACTTTCATCGTTGCCGTGAGATGCGGAACGCAATCAACCTTTCTTCCTTCAACTGTCATATCCACAGTATAGAAAACGTTAGAAAAACATAATTCTAAATCGAGAAAGAAAAAAGTACACACACTCTCTCACTATCACTGGATTTATTATATTTCGTACTTAAAATTCAATTAGTCACCGTAAGTCATGACTTTCTGTATTAGTTGAGGGAACTTTGCACGAGAAACATATGTTTTTACTGCTCTCACAAACTCCCAAACCCGAGCCCGGAGAGAGAATAAGTCCCACAGTTTCCTCTTTTCAAGTTCAGTATTCATGAGCTTTGAAATGTGTTTCCTCACAAGTTACAAGTCATCGTACAATCCAACTCTTGAATTAGGTGGTACCCGAGTGCAATAATCTGATTATGTAAACAGGTGCTTCTCATGGAATTCCGGGATTTCTCCATTCGGCCAATATTATTACGTCATAGTGTGGCGTGTCGATCAGTCATACTTGCTTTGTCAATCATCATCTGTCTGCCGCCGCTCGCTCAAGCCAAAGTATGTTTTCCTTGGCCGTTGAAATTTTGGTGGCGATAATCAATGAGTTTACGCTCTCGTCAGGTGTTAGAGACTGCAGCAGAGTTGGCTACCTGGCATATAATATAACAACAAGAATATTCGACCTTTTTTGACGAATAAGTGTCTGGGTGAAATATTAAGCGTTGGCTGAAGTATTAAGCGTTCGGGTGAAAAAATAAGCGGTCGGCTGAAATATTTAGCGTGCGATGGATAGGCCTCCGGCTGAAATAATAAGCGTCAAGTCCGGCTGAAGAGACAAGCATCAACATCCGGCTTAAAGAATAAGCGTCTGATGTGGGCTTAAGTTTAAGGCTTAACAAATAAGCATCCGATGTTCGCTGGAAATAGGCCTCCTTTCTCAGGCTTAATTATCTAAGTTCAAAGAATTTTTAAAAAAAAAAGAAAGCTTTTATTGATTAATCACCTGACACTTTGGAAGCGAGAGCTGCAGAACTCGGAGAGAACGACTACGGTTACGATCGCGACGAAATTCTACGGCTAGCTACCAGCGGTCGCATTCCGAAATGAAAACCGACCGAGTTCGTGATCTTGTTGGGTGGTACGAACCAGCGGCTGTCACGACTACAGAAATTGATGCCGAGTCCACCTTGGCTGAGACGGAAGAGGACGAGACCTTGGGATGAAAAGTACAATAAGTAAATAGAGTAACGCTTCCCTTACATGGACAAAAACATAAATTCAATTATCAGCTTCCAATGCTTATGAACCTATCCATCGTCTTCTGTTGCACAGATAATGTATCCCTCCGCTGTACAGTTTTTCAAAAGGGTAGAGATAGTGGATTTCCTGAATCCCAGGTTTTCGGTTGTATTCTATGTGACTGTTTCTCAAGTTGTGTTTAGTTCTCCTCTCATGTTTCATTGATTTAATCTCTTTAGTAGTTGGTCCTGGTTTTCAGGAAGTTGGTGCTATTTGGAACAGGAAGAAAGTTAGGGATCGCCCTCATCGTAGTTTCGGCTACTACGACTAGGTTGGCCATTTATTTCTGATGCCCGGACACAATTAGCGGAGATAAGCACTGCATCACTTTCAAAAACCTAAGCTGTATTTTTATTGTGGATTTCATAATGTTCACATGCATAGAGATGTAATCATTGTGATCGCAACTCTGTAGCATGGAGGAAACACTGTAGGAAACGTTTTCTTTGTTCTCTCTTATTGATGTTCTCACAGACTTGAGCCCATAGATCGTCTAAGTTCTACCAATCTCATTCTCGGTTGTATACGACGGTGAGACAGCATGATGAAACTTACCACCATGAAAGTTAAGAATTAAATGTCGAGAAGTGTTCGACTCCGGCATCATGGGACCTGGATAATTCAATGAACATAAGGGATGGGTGGGTTTATAGCTTACTTGCTGCTGTCATTTTCAATCTGTATGACGTTTTCCTCTCAGTGATTCCTTTGCTTCAACTTTTAACCACCTTTTCCAATCATTATTTTTACTTGTTTTTTTTTACTTGTATGACATAAACAGATTTCTGAAAGCGAATTGTCCGGATATTGCGCGCTCGTTTCACGCCATGATAAATTATGCGTTCGAAAGGATCACTATAGACCTGTGCCCTACTTATCTTTAATCACCAGGTACCCACAGAAGAACTAGACCGGTCAGGATGGACGACAGCTATACATGGATATTCCTGCACGCTACGGGGTTGCACAAGAACACCTGGAACCCAATCGCACGACTCTTTTGCATTTTCTCAGAACAGCTGCAGTCCATATATCCGTGAGATGTGCTCGATCAAAGAGCACTCTTGAAATAAACGGATGCCTGTTCGTTCTTCTCCATCTGCTTTGATGTATATAGGTTTCACATAGACTGTACGATCCGTCCAACATGGAATACGCCCAAGCTTTGGAGGTTTTTTTTTGCCAGCAGGGTCAACAGCCAGCGTACGAGTTGATTTTCTGAAACTTGTCGGGATGGGCCACTCAAAAGGCGGGGCAGCTGTATCAACGATTGGAGGCTCAAGGAAGATCATAGAAAGACGCCTCGTGTAGGATGGTAACAAGTCCTTCGTGAGAAAGCTGGTGGAGGGAACTTCATTATGAGTCGGTCAAGCGCACAAGGGCCGCATGACAGAACTCATTGAGACCCCCAGCTTGTTTTCACAGCCCTTTTTTTACGGATTGCAATTAGGCCTATCAAGCCAATTTCAAGGGTCCTGTGTCTGAATTTTCATTGGACTTTGTCACTGACAAAGTGCCGACAGTGTCGAATTACCAAAATGAAACTCGTATATAGAGGTCGGCAACTGAGTGGCTGTAGCAGTGAAGGTCCTTAATTATGCACTAGAAAGATTCTTTCCCTTGTAGTATAGATTAACCAGTGGTAGATAATTAGTTTAGTTGTCTTGAGGGCGTGAGTTCGATTCACGTCTGAGCATGAGAATTTGAGTTCACATCAACGCCGTGTGCTTCCACTTTAATTGAATTTTTTCAATTATTCTTTTCACTTGTTTTTTTTTTACTTGTGTCACATAAACAGACTTCTAAGGGGAATTTTCCTGACAATGCGCGGTCGTTTCCAGCCATCACAAATCATGTGTTCGAAAGGCCCGCGCCCAACTTCTCCTCTACAGTCTTTAACCACCAGGTACCAACAGAAGAACTAGACCGGTCAGGAAGGACGATAGCTATACACAGATATTGCTGAATGCAACGGGGTTGCACAAGATCACCTGAAACCCAATCGCGCGACTCTTATGCTGTGTCTCAGGACGGGTGCAGGCCATATTATCCGTGAGATGTGCTCAATCAAAAACCACAACTATAGTGAATGTGCACTTTGAAATAAAGGATACCTATTTGTCCTGGGTTTTTGAGTAGTATTATATCTTGTGATCATTCATATAATGTTTAAGAGAGCCACTATTGGCGCTCTACTCTCCATCCCAGAACCTTTCTTCGTACCATAGACACCATTTCCAGATGCTTTCGGCCCTGTGCTTCAAGTTTTCATATTCAGAGGGACTGAATGTCGCTGCGTATTCGTCCAGAAGGTTGCCTATTCGATCGACCAATGCACGAAATTCATCTGTACTCCAGTTATTGATAAAAGCCTCCAGCGCCTTTGACGGTCCTGGCGTGGCACTGGGTGTCGAGCTTGTCATGTGAGAACGGGCGTATGTCCATGCGTCGAGATAACACTAAAAGAAAAACGACAATCCTCCATAAACTTGGGTGCTTCAATGTATATGAAGATTCTCTCTCACACCTTTTCTGTTGCCCATAATAATACAAGCCCATCGCTGAGGCTTTCGGTGGCAGCGGTCGATATCATGAAATCTGTATATGCTTTAGTGATCGAATTGGTTACTTCGTTTTCGACTGAGAGGCTGATTTTTGGCGGTTTTGTGATGTTTAGTCCGTTTTCAAGGGCTGTGGTTTTGAAAAAGGTTATTTCGAGGACGATGTTTGAAAGGCAGGATGAGAGGAGAGATAAGAGTCGTTCTTCTAGTGTTGCGCCATTGTTTTTGTCCTCGGTGCCGTGAGAGTTGGACACGGTCAATGTGGAGAAGGATGATCGGAGGGGTACTCGAGACGATAACAGAGATATGAACTTTGGGTATCCTGCATATGATAATAGACCAAAGGCCAGAAAAAGAAGGGGGGGTTAATCAAAATCGAAATTACCATACACAGCTTTAAATGTTTTTTTTTTTGGATTTCGTTTGTTTCCGACTTACTTACCTACGAAGGCATAGATACGATCCTGTGTCAACCAATTTTCTAACCGTTCTTTGGAAATTGTTTTATTTCCGGCGGATTTTAGAAATGTGTGTTGGGTGGCACGGATATAAGCGTCTGGGGAGATGGTGAGCAGGTGGGATGTGAGATTCTGCTGCTGCTGCTGCTGCTGTTGCGGCGGCGGAGGCGGCGGGGGCTGGGGCTAAGAACAGGTCAAAAAGTAGACATTTCTCAGATGGTGATCAGCAGCAAAGTCGAATATGCACACCATTATGGTTACGGTGGGAGTCCTCAGAGGTTAGCTGGGAAGAAATGACTAAGCAACAAATGTCATGATCCATGCAATGCTATTTGTATATTTGTATCTCAACCATATCTGATAATGAACAACCCCATAAAACTTTAAATTTTGCTGTGAAGGAAAGAAGACCAGAAAAAAGAAAATGTGAAAGTTTGGTGTGTGTGTGTCCCGAAACCCATGAAATTGAAATTGTGGGAGGCCTGTTTCCCCCTTCCCCCCCGTCTTCACTATTATCTCCAGATGAATGAATATCCAGGTTCCTACTTTCAATGATTTTAAAAGCCGAGAATGCAATCAACTTTCTTCCTTCAACGGTCATATCCACAGTATAGCAAACGTTAGAAAACATAATTCTAAATCCAGAAAAAAAGTACACTCACGAATCTCACTATCACTGGATCCATGGTCCATGTTCGCACTTGGATTGAATTAGTCATCGTAAGTCATGACATGACTTCCTGTATCATTTGAAGTAACTTTGCACGAAGAAACATGTTTTTTCATTGCTCTCACAAACTCACGAACCCGAGCCCGCAGAGAGAATAAGTTCCACAATTTCCTCTTTGCAAGTTCAGTATTCATGAGCTTTGAAATGTGTTTCCTCACAAGTTCCAAGTCATCGTACAATCTTACTCTGAATTGGGTGCCGAGGGCAGTAATCTGATTACATAAACAGATGTTTCTCGTGGAATCCCGGGTTTTCTCCATTCGGCCAATATTATTATGTCATTGTGTGGCGTGTCGATCAGTCATACTTGCTTTGTAAGTCATCATCTGTCTGCCGCTCGCTCTCGAGCCAAACATTGTTTTCCTTGGTCGTTGATATTTCGGTGGCGATAATCAATGAGTTCACGCTCTCCTCAGACATTATAGACTCCAGCAGACTCGGCTACCTAGCATATAATATAACAACAAGAATATTCGACGTTTTTTGACGAATAAGTGTCTGGGTGAAATATTAAGCGTTGGCTGAAATATTAAGCGTTTGGGTGAAATATTTAGCGTTCGGGTGAAATATTTAGCGTGCGATGGATGGGCCTCCGGCTGAAATAATAAGCGTTCATTCTTCAGTGTCCAGCTGAGATCAACATCCGGCTTAAAGAATAAGCGTCTGATGTTGGCTTAAGTTTAAGGTTTAACAAATAAGCATCCGATGTTCGCTGGAAATAGGCCTCCATTCTCAGGCTTAATTATCTAAGTTCAAAGAATTTTTTTTTTAAAAAAAGGCTTTTCCTGTTTGAATACATAGCGCTTGGAAGCGAGAGCTGCAGAACTCGAAGAGAACAGCTACAGTGACGATCGCGACGAGATTCGACAGCCAGCTACCTGCGGTCGCCTTCCGAAATGGAAACCGACCGCGCTCGTGATCCTGTTTGGTGGTACGAAA
>QLPG01023175.1:0-11138 GCA_003314385.1 Gomphus sp. MG54 | reverse complement strand
TGGGCATGCTGGCATACAGTTCCTAATAATATCGTAACAAGAATAAGGAATGTAAGCAAGAATAGAATAATGAGATATGGCTGAGAATAAAATAATGGGAGTGTGGATGAAAATAGAACAATAGAAAAATGGCCAAACATAAAACAATAGGGCTGTGACCGGAATAAGAAGTGAATAGCAAATTTTCCAAAGGGAAACGGGTAAGGAAAAGGATGGGGAATGAATGAATAATAAAGAATAGAGGGGATGGGATGAGGGGAGTGAACCATATAATGTGCTGAATGTACTGAGCTGAGACCATGTACTAGTGAGGAATGACTTGTCACTGGTGTGTGAGATTAAATGGTAAGGGTCGTTCGGTCAGTACTGCTGAGTGAACCAGAGCTCAGTATCACGGACTTGACAGATTCAGAAAGGGTCATCCCCTGACACACAGGTGCTACAGTGGTTGCCCTTACACTAGGAATGAATCATCATTCCTACTACAAGAAGATTGTTTTGTTTGCTCCTTGACCAAGGCAGGCTGTGTGTGGGTACCAGATCAGGTTTTCCAATTGTAGGATTGCAACTTCTGCGAGGTCAATTCTGTGACTTGCTTTTTGTGTTCATAAGTCCACAGTATTGGATACTTGCGGTGATGGAGGTTTTTGTTAGCATCAAGTTTTTACCATTGTGAATGATTGCATCAGCAAAGTATATTTGAACCAGAATATTTGGGCAAGGTGTTGAATTGGGCATAGCCATGGTTCTCAACAAAGTAGGATGGAATGTGTTCCCGCTATGAGAATTGTTGATTTTGTTCACAAGAAATAGGGGGGTATCATCATCGTCTATGGTTACGTTCTGACCGTCGAAGGAGTTGCTGAGGAATAGCCTTTTCAATATCACATGCCGGGAAGAAAAGATCTTGCGAATGTAATCTTGAAATTTAACTCCATTTGTGATCTCCATTGAATTCATGTCCAACGCGCTATCTTGCAGAGAGATGTTGAAAGGATTCTTGAGAGAAGGGTCAAGCGGGCTTAAGATGATGTGCTGAGAGCCGTAGCCCGACATTTGCAATACGGCATCCTTAGACAGTGGCTCTATATATCCCAATTGATATCGTTCATTCAAATGACGTCTGTACCAAAAAGCTCCCCCACACATCATGGAGGTATGCGAGGCTCGAGCGGGGTCATCCAACTCATCCATCTCGTCGAACTCCCTTTTTCTCGTGGTCTTGGTCACCCCGTGGCCATACCGATTTCCCAGAGTAGGAAAAACCATCGATCGTGGATCGAGCAGCCGGTGATCCAAAGGACGGCTGACTATGGGTGTTGGAGGGTCTCCTCCATTATACTTGAATTCAATACCGTCGGCGAATTCCAGTGACCCTATAAATTTTGGTTCAACTTCAAGGTCTATCTCTCAAAGTCAAAGAACTTACGTTCCGAGAGACCCCTGCATCACATGCAGAATTTTGCCTGCACACACTGGAAGCTTTGAAGGAATTTATTTAAACAATCCCATTTATATCAGGGTTTTGTCAACGACTAACCCAAGGTGTATAACACGCCATATGTTCCGTTCCAGGCAATCTTCCACCTTGAATGTCACAAGACCCCGACTAGCACTTTGTACATGCTCCAAGCTGAGCAGAACAAGGCCAAGGTTGCCTATGGAACTGGGTTGGACTACGGGCTTATCATCTGCCACTTGAACAACATTTAGGCTGATGTGTTTTCTTGTGGCAGGTATTTGGGCGAGTGTGCCATGAAACCCTCATGACGTCATATGTGAAATCAAGCAGTGGATACTTTGAATAGAAAAATTAATGTGTGTGCTACGTGCTGCACAATTGAATGTGTGAATGTACGAAAATATCTTAAATATGACTTGAATCGGAAAGAAGGATAAGCCCATTTGGGTCCGTGGGAAACCAAACTCTGATTTAAATTGATCTAAGGCTACACAGCTCTTAATTTGTTTATCTTGTGCGTTTCCGTTTATCTCTTACCACTGTGGTCGAGTAACTCAGCAGCGTACTCCCTGTTCGTCGGGGGCACATACTTCTACGCACAGGTTCAATACGTGTAGCCTTGTACAAAATGGATGATATGCATGAAGCTACTTTCGTATGGTCAGCTTGTAACTCAACTATCGCTTGAACCATGTATATTGAGGAAAGAGTAGGCCAGAACTCGATCACCAGGACGTCATTCTTACAGGATCGTTTGACCAAGTGCGTGATCGAGCAGTCCTTCAAGTTGATCTAACCAAGCCCCCCAGTGGTCATCTTCGATCCATATGAAGAAAACACCCCAAGGGTTCGTGAGCAAACTCAAACTGCCTTGGAATGTTCGCGTTTTGTACAAATTTGTTGTCGACGGCCATTGGACTACAGCCGAATCACACCCTTTGGCAACGGATAGCTTGGGGAACGTGAACAATGTATATGAATCCGTGAGTCTATACATTCGGATGCGAGTGTTTGTCTTTGGTTTCGCCCATCTCACAGCACCTCTTAGCCCTCTCAACCTGGTTCCCCGCCCCTCGATAAGCCTCTTGTCAACAATCCTCCAGTGTCTGAAGAGAAGCCACAACATGATGTAGCTCCTGTGGAAGAGCCAACCTCTCCCGAACCCATTTCTCAGGTCGATCAAAAAGTCGGGGAAACTGGCGCTCTCTCAGGTCAGAAAGAGCTTTCCAGAGTCGTTGATCCCTTATCAACCAGGCTCACGCTCATATCGTAGTCCCAATTAAGGACACTCAGAAAGAAGTATCCACCAACAATGTTGACCAAGGCAAACAGGACGCTCTTCTTCCAGTGATTGCGGCCCAAACAACCTCTGATACAACTGATACACATGAATCACAGCCTAATGGCGTTCCAGTATTGACGTCTGTTGTGCCTAAAACCAAGGAGGTCTCCACCGAGACTGCTCCCAAAGAGCAGGTAGATGGAATTTCAGGCACGGAACGTACGCTTGGATCAAGTACACTAGCATTCGTAGCCTCTAACTTTGGTACAGCGATCCATGCTCCCACCGGCATAGATCCCATGCATGTGGAAAATGTATGGTTTCTATATGATAGTAAGAAACCGTTTCTCATAGACAGAAACCTTTCCTCCCAGATCCCCGTCGCGACGCCCACGTCAGCACAGGAAGCGTTTGTCGCTGATTCCCAGCCGCAATCAGGTATGTGTCATCGAGATATAATTCACGCTTAACGCATTTATCCATCTTGGAAGATTCAGCTGCACCACCTGTATTTCCTTCAGAGCTGGGTGCCGAGTCAGGCTCGAAAGATGTGATAGTAGCTGATGGAGTACCAGAGTTAAAGGATAATATTCTTCCAGAGACCATGGAGCCTGTATCTGCTGCTTCTCCTCGAGCTGAGGCAGAACCTACACCCACGCCTCCTGCAGAACCTGAACCTCTTGTCGAGGCAGCCGCCACCCCTGCACCTCCCCCAGAACCAGAGCTCACACCTGAATCTGCTGTCGAGCCAGAAGTCATACCTGCGCCTCCCGCCGAACCTGAGCCCATCCCTGAGCCCATCCCTGCGCCTTTTGTTGAGCCAGAAGTCATATCTCCACCTTCCGCCGAACCTGAGCTCACCCCTGCGCCCTCTGTCGAACCAGAAGTCACACCTGCACCTCCTTCTGAACCGGAGCCCACACCTGCACCTTCCGCTGAACCTGAGTCCACACCCGCACCTCCTGTCGAGCCAGAAGTCATACCTGCACCTCCTTCTGAACCGGAGCCCACACCTGCACCTTTCGCTGAACCTGTGCCCACACCCGCACCTCCTGTCGAGCCAGAAGTCATACCTGCACCTTCCGCCGAACCTGAGCCCACTCCTGCGCCCTCTGTGGAGCCAGAAGTCACACATGCACCTCCTTCTGAGCCAGAGCCCATACCTGCACCTCCTGTCGAGCCAGAAGCCACACTTGCACCTTCTGTCGAGCCCGAGTCCACACCTGCACCTACCGCCGACTCGCAACCAGAGCAGACGCCTGGACTCCTTGACAAGTTAGACCCCTCGGCTGCCCCCCCATCCGATCCGGAGCCCATGCTTAAATCCCTTGACGAGTCAGAGCTCACACCTGCACTTCATATTAGTCCCGAGCCCATACCTGCATCCGTTATCGAACCAGAGCACACGCCTGCACTTTCTATCAAGCCCGAGCCCACACCCGCACTTCTTGCCAACTTGCAACCAGAACCCACGCCCGGACCCCTTGTCGAGCCAGAGCCCACGCTTGCCTCTCCACCCGAACCGGAGCCCACGCTTGCACCGTCCGCCCACCCAGAGCCTACACGTGCACTTGCTGTCGAGCCTAAGCCCATATCTACACTCGTCACCGAACCAGAACCCACACCTCCACCCATTACCGAACCAGAACCCACACCTCCACCCGTTTTGGAATTAGAGCCCACACCTCCACCCGCCACCGAACCAGAGCCCACACCCCCACTCGCCACCGAACCAGAGCCCACACCCCCACCCGCCACCGAATCAGAGCCCACACCTCCACCCATTACAGAACTTGAGCCCACCCCTCAACTCTCCACTGAACCAGAGCCCACACCACCACCCGCCACCGAACCAGGGCCCACACCTCCACCCGTTACTGAACCAGAGTTCGCGCCTGCACCCATTACTGAACCAGGGCCCGCGCTTGCACCGTCCGCCCACCCAGAGCCTACACGTGCACTTGCTGTCGAGCCTAAGCCCATATCTACCTTCGTTATCGAACCAGAGCCCACACCACCCGTTATCCAATCAGAGCTCGCACCTCCACCCGTTACCGAACCAGAGCTCCCGCCTGCACCCATTACTGAACCAGGGCCCGTACCTCCACCCGTTACCGAACCGGAGCCCACACCTCCACCCGTTACCGACCCAGAGCTAGCGCCCGCACCCATTACTGAACCAGGCCCCGTACCTCCACCCGTTACCGTGCCAGAGCTAGCGCCTGCACCCATTACTGAACCAGAACTCGCGCTTGCGCCCATTACTGAACCAGGGCCCGCACCTCCACCCGTTACCGAACCAGAACCCACACCTCCACCCGTTACCGAACCAGAGCTAGCGCCTGCACCCATTACTGAACCAGAGCTCGCGCTTGCGCCCATTACTGAACCAGGGCCCTCACCTCCACCCGTTACCGAACCAGAACCCACACCTCCACCTGTTACCGACCCAGAGCCCACACCTGTTACCGACCCAGAGCCCACACCTCCACCCGTTATCGAATCAGAGCCCACACCTCCACCCATTATTGAACTAGAGCCTACACCTCCACCCGCCACAGAACCAGAACCCACACCTCCACCTCCCTCCGAATCAGAGCCAACGCCTCAACCGCTTATAAGTCCAGAAGTCACACCTGCACCCCTTGTCGAGCCAGAGCCGACATCTACTCCTGCGCTAGCAACTGCCGTAGAAACTATCATGCCGGACAAGTCCTCTGATATTCCTTCAACCACCAACATATCTCCTCGTGAAACGCAGCCCACAGATCACCCTACCCTTTCGACACCCGAAGTCCTCGAAGTGAAAGACACAGTCCCTGTTCACTCCGACGAAAAACCAGCTACAGCAATTTCACCTTTCCAAGTCGCTGACGCGTCTCTTCCTTCCAAGGCGGATATGCCAGTTAACGGTGCCTTGCCGGATGACACAGGCGAATCCCCGAAGACTCATGCACTTCCAACAGACGATAGCAAAACAACTACATCTGACATGGACTCCCCTGCCAGATCGCAGACTGGCAGTATGCAGAAGAAAAAGGTGTCGATTTTTGGAAGGTTCAAAAACTTGTTCCACACAGATAAGGAGGAAAAGAAACCAAGAAAATAATTCTTTGATATATGTCATAACTCGTAATGGTCCGGATTGGAGGTCGACCGATATTACCATTCATTCGTATACCTATTCATATGGCTTACCTTTGTAGAACGTACGGTTGTTTCTTGGGGTAAGCACATCTTGTATAAATCATAAATAAATTCTTGGCAAAGGAGTAATATGATATTTGATCACGGTTACTCGTTTGTTTAATTAAAATTTTCCAAAGGGTAGTTACTCTTAGTGTGCCTCAATTGTATTAATACATATATAATGGCTTGGTATGGACGGTATTCGTGTCGTTTGGAACAAGCTCGAAGCGGGTGAGCAATGTACACACACTTCTTCACTTGGAACCTGCATCGCCTTTTGAGGCCGGGCACGCAGGTCACTCTTTTTCTTATATATAGTGCACAGCTCACAACCGTACTCTAATACAAACATTCTTACGCACGGTCCACATGGGGCGTGAGGCAGTGACCATCGGAATATTGGGTGAGTGCCCGTTGCATCTAGACGACAAACCTAACGTTTTTTTCTTGTCAGCACTACAGGGTGCTTTCGCCGAGCACCATGCCATTCTTTCCCGCCTCCAGATTCCAAAGACATCAATCCACTCCTGTCTGGTCCGGACTCCAGATGACCTTGTAAAATGCGATGCTCTCGTCATTCCGGGTGGCGAGTCAACGACCATTGCGATTTTAGCCCGCCTGGCTGGCCTTCTGGAGCCCTTAAAAGCGTTCGTCAAAATTAAGCCTGTTTGGGGCACCTGTGCTGGTGCAATTCTCCTCGCGGAGGGAGTTGAAGGAGCAAAGAAAGGCGGACAGGAGCTGTTGGGTGGTGTGAGCGTCATACTTGAGAGGAATGGGTGGGGTTCTCAGGTTATCTATCGCCTTCGCGCGTTTGTTGGCGGGGCATCGAACATTATTTGTTGATGCATCCGTGTTGCCTTTGCTTTGTCCTTTTTAGGTGGAATCGTTCGAAGCCTCGGTCGAGATCGAAGGGTTGAGGGATGCCAGCACACCTTTTACCGGTGTCTTCATTCGTGCACCAGTGCGTTTTGGTCACGGTGGCTTGATATCAAAATTTAATTGCTCAACTAATCCCTTGCACATGCATATAGGTGGTTGTGAAGCTCATTTCAGATGAAACTCGCCCTCCGATTGAAGTTGTAGCACGTCTACCACCATCTCTTCTCCCGCGATCGGAAAGTGGAATTCACGCTGGACCACTTGATCAACGTACAGTTGTTGCTCTTCGTCAAGGTCACCACCTGCTCACGCTGTTCCACCCGGAACTCACACGCGACGATCGGTTCCACGAATACTTCGTCCGCTCATGTGTGTCTAAAAACTAGAGCGAGAACGAAATGATTTCCCTGCTCGTATTAGACAACCGATGCAGTACATTATCATTACAATCCATAGAGCTAGACGTATAGCACAAGTAACTCGTCTATTATAATTGCACCCATTGCAAATCTGCGTCAACTCAGTATTTCGAGAACAATGCCTGCGCCTCACGAGTCAAATATATGACATGGGCAGTAAACCTGTCAACACACCTGCAGCAATAGTCTCACCCCCTCTCCTCAAAAGCACTCTTCCCATTTCTTTGTTGACCTTGAATGTTTCTAGAGGAATAGCCGATACCTGTGTTGAAGACCCATTGATAGTAGTACCTCGTAAAGTCACCTCGACTTTAGCAGAGGCCAGTTTAGGAAGCACCCTGGTGTTGAAAGATTGTTATATCGCGCGACAAAGACACGGGCAGAAGTGCCAACCTTGGATTGTGCTTCAGTACCACCGAAGTCGCTCGATCGAGAGTTGCGATAAGCCTCGAAAGTGTAGCAGGGACATCTCGGGAATGATGAAAAAGTTCAACCTAAATAGGAAATTAACAGAAATGGACGTGGATATATCTGCATGGGGTCATACCGATGCCCCGGCAATAATTGGCAACTCAATGTCAAATATAACAACTTGGGCCACAAACTTTGTGACCAATGGAACGAGCTCCGTCGGGGGACACAAAACAGATCCTATGCTGCATCCATTCGTCAGTATACCGCGAGCCTATGCTTGTAAGGGATTTGCCTTAAGTGGATTGGATCAATTGCAGACAGATAGAGGGTGACGTTCGAGCCAGCAGCCGCCCATTGTACACTATCCTCATCTTTCTCGATAACTATACAGAGAACATTAAAACAGGTATGTCGCCCACAATGTACAAGCTCACGTCGTACAACAGTGTACTCGTCCCCAGGTAAGACTCGTAATCGCTCGCCCAACTGAACAATGCCACTACACACTCGGCCGGAAACGCCAAGACCAGAAGATAACGATGTCTGGCCTTTGAATACATTTGAAATAGGTAATCGAAGTGGGGAATCAATCGAACGCAGTGGAGGGTCCAGCTGGTCTGTGAAAGTGATTAAAGTAATTGAATATATATAAGCCGTTTTCACTTCGAGACAATTTTTCTAACATACCAAGTAAGTCGACAAGGGTCGGACCATCATACCATGTCATCAGGTCGGAAGATTTGACTTGTTTGACAAGGTTAATACCGGCCATAGCACTGACAGGCACAAACTTTGTCTTGGAGGCTGCGAAGCCAGATTGCAATAAAAAAGGGGAAAGGTCTTCAACTATCATCTGATAACGTTCCCGATCCCAATCCACCTTACGAAAACATCAAAACCAAAATCGAAATCATGGAATTTGGGGTATTTTACCTGATCTAATTTGTTCACGGCTACAACCACTTGTGAGACGCCCAAGCTTCGAACCAGCAGAAGGTGTTCTTTGGTCTGGCCTCCTCTTTGAAAGCCAGCTTCAAATTCTCCGGAGGATGCGTCTACCACCAACAAGGCACAATCTGCTTGAGATGCACCTGATATCATATTAGGAATGAAGTCCCGATGTCCGGGAGCATCAAGGACCGTGATATTACGACTCGATGTCGCAAAGTTTTGAAAACCAATGTCCATAGTCACGCCCCTGAGAAAGTTAATGAGGGAAACAACAAGAAACCCCACGCCGAAACCCTGAGGCGAACCTCTGTCGTTCTTCAGTGGTCCCGTCAAGCTCCCAAGCCCAGCTGAAACTGGCTTTGCCTAATTTTCCACTGGCTCGCTCATTAGCGATACGTCTTTTGTCGTCGATTCTCCCTAGTTCATACAGTAAACGGCCCATCAAAGTGGATTTTCCAGCATCCACATGCCCTGCAAAGACGAGCTTAGACTGGAACATAACATGACATAATTTCTGACATAAATAAGAGCGCACCTATCACGACCAAACTTATACCTCTTCTCCCTTGGCTGTCTCCATCCAACGCAGCTCTGGCTTGCTGTAGTACCTTTTCACGAGCCAGTGTCATCTTTGGGATCGCCTCCTCCAAATCTTCTACACTGTCTTGAAGGTTGAGTGAAGCAATATCAAACTGTTGCTGATCAGTGCTGCCACTCATACTTTGGACTTCAGGCGCAGTGTACTTATGTCGTGACGGCTTTGGAGAAGCTGCCCTAGAAGTGCCAGCCGAAGGCGTTTGGGAAGAGGTTTTCTTCAACTTCGGTGTGGATGTCCGCGGTGGAGAGAGCGTGGCCTTTTCTCTGTCTCTAGCAGCTAAGGCGGTGTCAAGGAAGTGTAAAGTCAGTATACGAATGCGCTCAGTTGTAATACAAGTAAAGGTAACAGATGATCGAAGACAAATCAAAGAAAGTCGATTAGAGTGGCTCAGGTTCGGTGAGGACGGGACATAAGCGTGGTACCACGCCTAGCATTGAGGACTACATCATCAGGACTTGGTGCATCGAATTTGAACGAGGAATCCAAATCATAAAAAGCCAATGCCGAGGACTTTTGTGGTGCGGTAGTAAATGTTGCAGCGTCCTGTGAGGTTAGTCGAGGGAGCAAAAGGCGAGCAAACGGGGAGGGTTGGGCTTGCATTTGTGATGAAAACGAGTTAAAGAATGGTATTTCTTCAATAGCAGGTTCAACTTGCACAGGGTCAATTGCCTGGCTTGTGGTAGACTTGTCTCGGGCCTTCTGGATCTTGAGAGCAAGTTTGGAAGGACCAGAGCCCTTTTGTGGCAATGAGGAATTACTACGTAGGGGTACTGTAGACGACAGTGTACGAGATGGCGAAGAGGCAGATATATTAGAAGATTGTGATGCCTTTGCTTTCGCTAGAAGCGAGAGTTTAGAGGGCGTTATTGTACCCGGTTGACTGGGAGTGTCTGAAGTAAGCGAGCGTGAACCTCTCCCCGGGTCAGTCAAGCTAGGCTTTGAATTATCCGACATTGAAGCTTTTTCATATTCTTGAGACGAGTTACGATCCGAGACTCGACCCGATGCTAGGGCTAGCAATGAAGGTTTTGTGGTCTGCGCAGACTTCTTATAGGCCAAAGATAATTTTTGGAGTGCAGAAAGAGATGATTCCTGAGAAGGGGCTGGGAGGTCTGAAGTCGACTCACTTGTAAATAAACAGGCCAGAGGAATAGGAGGATTGGACCAATAAGAACCGAAAGCATGCTTCCCGGCCACTCGAAAAAGAAGACAGAAAAGAAGAAGAAAGACGAAACAAGACGAACAAAATACCGAAAAGACGACGACGACGATGATTAAGAATAATCCATTCTCACCTTTCCTTTCCTTCGCCGCATTGCGTTTCACCTGTTCCTCTGTATTTCATAAACCTCATCTTATTAACACAGATATGGATCAGACATGTAATGTTCTCACCAAGTAACCATTCCACCGTTTTCTCAACGTCAAAATAATACTCCCATGCCGCGTCTTTGATCTGCGCATCTGATATGCCAGATGAGGCTTCTGAGCCAATGATAGATCTTGCTTGAGCAAGCGTCATATCCAATTGCTCTATTACAAGGTAAAGGTTCCATCACTAATAAGAAGGTTAAAGAGTCAGGCTCACCCTGCTGTTCTACGGGTAGGTCCTCTTCACCGCCGTCTGAAAGAGCATCGTCTTCAAGTTCTTCTATAACACTTTCATTTAGCGATACGTCATGAAAAGGGTGTGAGCCAAACCATTTATATTTATATTCTTGACGAAACGATGTCGAGACATGAATGTTGTGTCGGGTTCCGCCAAACTTGTGGACAAACGCGCGTACTGAATCTTATATTTCGTATTTAAACGAGAATGACGATGTTCAATTTTCTGCGTACAGCTGTCGCGACTACCCGAGTTCAAACCAGGGTGGATATTTTGTTCTGATTACTGGAAGCTCTGTCTTATATTTTATAACAGAGTTTTGCAGCGTCTTCGCG
>QLPG01023117.1:0-12909 GCA_003314385.1 Gomphus sp. MG54 | reverse complement strand
CTGGCTCAAACCTTCGATAGGATCAAGGGCTGGCTGCAAGGTATATGCGGGTGAGACACAACCCGTGTAAAGCCTCCCTCAGTTATTGACTATACTGAGGAGGTGAGTTGTATAATATTATGTACAAAGCCTCAGGGCTAATTTCTTTTTTATTTCTTTTGTAAGATAAATAAATTAGGTATATTTTCGAATATACATCTCAGTTATTGACTATACTGAGGAGATAAATAAATTAGCTGCCTAGAAAATTCTTCAATCCTACTGCATTTGCTCATAATCTCATCAATGTGCCCACCGATTGATGAAACAGTCGTTTAATTTACTCTGTCAGAATGCTATCACAAACCACTAGGATGAGATGGTTTAAATTGACCAGTGTACACTGATTTGTTTCCATGCCTGCCGATTGAGCGTCAGTGGTTCGTTGGTAATGGGCGGTTCAAGTTTCTCCCACCGTCTGATCTGCCACTTTTTGTTGAGCGTCAGGGGTCGCAGTGACATGGACGCGTGCGTTCACAATTCACAAAGTGAGTTGCCGGTGTGTGACCTGCGTCATGGTTAACGGTGAGTCTCATAATCCATTCCCGTGGCCTTGGGACATGGCAGAACTCACCATATATATGCACAGTGCCGGCGACGATACGCACCTGTCAATCCATGTCGGTTAATGGTGAGTTACACTCGATTGTTTGTCCGTGTGGTGGTGCACAACGGTGGTCAACCGATGTATATCAGGTGGGTGCATACCTATTCAGTCAAGACAGAGAGAATATGCGTTTCAATGTGCGCGGAGCAATTAACTGCGCAATGTGAAGGCGGTGGACTCGTGATTACAGGGAATCGTAGCGGCCGTCGCAAGCGGTGAACTGAGTGCGCAACACTCGTGGGTGCAGAGAACCATAGAGTCGGTGGACTTGTGAGTGCGATGAGTGTGGATAATTGTATGTACTACGGACGTGAGTTGGCAGGAGCAATTTGTTGTGACGAGGGGTAGAAGGAGTGAGGAGAGAAGAACGGACTTACGCAATGGAGAACGACATACGGCCACATCGGAATGCATATACCCAGTATTCAAGGAAAAGATGATGAGAAATTAGAAAGGCTTCCGATCAGGACAGGATCTAGGTGTAGGCACTCACCGTCGAGGACGAAGATTTTGGAGCATAGCACAATTCAATGGATCGCGCAGCCAATGACGTGGAAGGGCAATCAAAAGATAGGGCGCCGACCCTGCATCTGGATTGATAATGCCACTGCCATATTCGGAAAATATTCTATTATCGTAGTACGACCAATTTATGTATAAAATCTCAGTAGATAGGATAATGAAAAAACAACTTTTTCAGTCCCATCCATTCCTCTATTAACCGAGGTTTCAATTCAACATATATTCCAACTAATAGATTAAAAGTCTCAAGGACTCTATGTTGTTTTGAGTGGTAAACTAGGTTTCCTTGGGGTTTCCCACCCTAGAATATCGGAGAGTCGACACTACAACTAGGATAATGAGTCCCTGGATTTTACTATGATTTTTATTGTATTTATCGCTAGAGAAATTCTTGTGCTATTGATGATCTACCCTAGGCTAAGTCCCGGGTTTCACCTCCACCTAGGCGCTGTTCCGGGGAACCGGTCTGGGCGCCAAAACGCCGGTTGAGCGAATTGTAGTTCTCCCACAAGTGAAATGTAATTTGTAGTGGTGTAATATAATAATATATAATATGGAGAACCCAACTGTATTCCGGAATTGTTGTACGACGAGTAGCAAGTGTTCTAATCCTAAATGGGTAGGTGAGCACTCGGCGCTTAACCTTTGGTTCAGCGCGAGTGATGAATTTCAAGTATAACCTAGTGGGTAGTAATGGGGGATGAAAATATTGTTTTCTTGTCACTTAATTCCTTGTAACTACAGTAGCTTTATACAAATATATCCCGTGATGTAACTGTGATCCATAGTTAGTGAAAACTGTGGAGCATATGCAGGGCCGGCCCATTGTGGACTGCCCCGATAAGATCTTCATAGAGATATGACACCTGTCAGTGGTGCCAATTGAATATAAGTGCTTCTCCCTTTGCTCCCTTCTTGTGTGCAACAAATATCTCCTTCCTGAGCCATGTCCCATGTCCTCCCCTCCTGTCTTTCTGTCAGCTGTCCTCGGTGGCAGCATATATGCGCCCCGGATTCACTATCTCTCGTTCCTCTGCATGTGAGTACATTCCCCTATATCCCCTGTATGTCCTCCTATTCGTTTCCCTGCTTCCCCTTCTGTATCTCATTCAATAACTACTCTTCTGGATCATGGGGCTAGCTAGGTATGAGGCCGGGTACATAGAATTACACAAAATATTTCCCTAAAATCCTGTAAATATTCATATAGGTTCCTTGTGATGTATAGAACCTCGGTGCAGAGTTGCACATTGATCTGGGAGTGATTGGGGGAGATATTACAGATTTAGTGTAGGAAATGTGTACAATGCCACTCAATAATATTTCGTCACAACACTCTAGCCCTGGCTAGCACTTGCAGATTAAACTTTCTTTTCTTTCCATTCATATCAGGTTTTATCACACAGAGTTCAAAACATCCAAAGGATTCATTTATTCCTACCGACCTCACACCATACAAGGCAAACTACATCCTCTATCTACCAATCTGAGTCCGACTACCAATGGAAAACGCTTACTATGACCTTGGAGTGGAAACAAAACCATACACATGGCTAGTAGATCTATCAGCACCAAATCACACATGTGGAAACCTGGAACTATTTACATACATCAACTACAACACATATGTTGGCACCGTGAGGATCATTCTGTTATCGGATCAACAAAGTAGAGTACCTGATGCCAACGTAACACTCACCGATGTCATCTGCACGCCAGAGCAAAACACGAATGCATTATCAGTAGAGCGACTAACAAATGGGATTGCAGAGCTTACCTTCACACGAGATCACATCACGCTATCCAAGAACAGATCAGTCATTGCATTCAGCTCAAAAAAGGGGTACATATACTCATTTACTGCCGTGATTGCACCGTCATACCCAGGACCACAGCCGAACATTGTTACGCACCAATTGCAGACATGTTATGCTGCATACACAAGCCAAATGACACCAGACTCGTTGAGGATACAAAAGATGTGAGAGAGAACAGAAGGCAAAAGGAAGGGATGGTGTCCAAGAGAGGGAAGCCAAGCGGAGCAGCAGAGGATGAACAGAACAGGTAGAAAATGGGGAGAAAGTGATCAGAAGAGAAGAAACAAGCCAGAGAGTCAGCATACGATCGACACCGGTTAACAGAGGAGGGACTTACCACGCAATTGGTGACGGCACCCTACCATGGCCCGGATACGAAGGCATCTTGCCATATTCAACGACAGACAAATTTGCAGCCTTGGAACCAACGACCGAAACAATGATAGGTACAGGATCAGGATGGCAAGGTATGAAAGAGAGGATGAAAGAGGAAGGAGTCGAAGACGAAGAGGAAGGAGTTGAAGATGAAGAGGAAGAAGTCGAGGGGGACTTATTGGAAGAAATGGAAAAAAGAGTCAGTAGCAAGTGGAACAAAGAAGAGCAGAAGACATACCGATCACTGACAGAACTCATGGACGAAAAGATTGAAGACGACTTCATGGAGGCAATGGAAAGGAATGTCAGTGAAGGAGTGGATGAAACAAAGCAGGAGACTTACCCATCAAAGGAATGGAATGAGACCGCAGAGACCCAGAGTTGGGCACCAAACACCGATCCAGCGGAGACACAATCACCACCACCAGCAAAAACCGCAACATTAGTTACATCTGCAGAGATGATACGAGCAGTTTCGCCAAGGGCAGATAGCACACAAACAGTGGGAGGAAAAATGCTAGACGACGAGAGGATGAGGAAGAGGACAAGACAGGAGATACCGCGTAGTATGGAGGTTAGATCATTGAAGAAGCTGCCGAAGATACACCGCAATAGATCAAGAGCAGCAGATGACGAACCGTTGAAGGAACCAGTTACACACATCACACAGGTCACCAGCACAAGTATATCGCCAGAGTATATGGAACCAACGATCTGCAAGAGGCCACCAGTCGTCGTATCGATCCAAATGAATAGAAAGGAATTGCCAACAAACCACGAATACAAGAAGCCGTCAGCCGCCGCACAGATACAAACAAGGGGTGAAGAGTCACATACCAAAGGAATTGAATCACATAGCAAGAAGACGGATGCGGACCAAGCAATCACACAACCTGGCATGACACGCACCAAAAGGAATGAGTCGGCACAAGTCATTGGCACAAATGCATTATCAAGGCATGCGGAAGCTAACAAATGTGGAGATTCAACAACCATCAAGTGGACACGAGCAGGAAATGAATCATTACGCACTGTGAATGAAGCACCATCAACCAACTCAGTCGAAGCAATAGAATGCAAATTGCCACCCGAGTCAGCCAAAACTGAACATGATACACAAACAGCGGAACTTACCGTAATCCCAATGAAACCGGCGCAAATCGAACGTGAACCACAAGACGACACGATGCATATTGAGAAAGAGAGGCTGCAGACCATCGGGCAGACACAAACGGATGAAGATGGACCACGTACCGCAGTGAACAAACTGGACGGAATGAGCACATATGTTAACATGGCGCATGAAGAATGCAGGGGACCGCCGATCGACGCATCAGTACGAAGAACGCATGAATGAACAGGGAGCAATGGGCCACACATCAACGAAGAGGTGACAGAAAAGGTGGAAAAGAGGCTCAGCAAAAACTCAAGGGAGGACAACGAAACGACTTACCCGTTGCCAAACAATTCCACCATTGAGACCGCGCTGTTGGGACAAACGAGCGCAGAACTGGCGCGAGTGGATTACAACACGCAGCACACTACAGACAATGGTCAAATGAGAGAGTCAGGCAGAGCCCCAGATCCCAAACGAATTGCAGAACTCACCGCAATCGAGACAAAGGACATTGTACCGCCACCAACGAACCGCGATGAATACAGGCCGCTGACTGCCGCACAGATAAGAATGAGGAAGGAATGGCCACAGTGCATAGTCAAACGCACCATTGTGACGGAGCCATGGAGTCAGGCCGCCGCAGATCCCATGCAGGCCGCGAGTACTGTGGCAACGTCGAGAAGGCCGGATGCGGTACATATCCACACAAAGAGCAGTTGCATCAACATCTTGAGTCCAACGTATGGCCAGCCCAGCTATAGCTTCAGCAGAGAATCGCCACCGCCATCAAACGAGACGACGGCGGATGACATGGAACATCCAGCTTGTGACAGGGACGTGCATCACGTGACACAAATGCGCAGATATGGGGATGAAACGCTGATATTGTTCTACAGAACATTTTCCCTACCAAATTACCTGCAAAAACATGAAAGCAAAATCCATATGGTTCACACACATGGGACATCAAGTCCGCACGAGAACGCACAAAGCAAACAACCAGCGCAAATGCATACACTCGCTGAAATCCCAATCACAGCACATTCCCATGCAGCTCATACATCACAGACGAAACTACCACTTTCATATTCGATACGACAATCTATTACAACCATCAGACATGGAACGCGACGGATCTGGGAGGTTTCCAAGCTGCCAGATGCAGATGGAAGTGAAGTTTTGGGTTTTTGCAGACAGGTGCAGCTCACAGGAGCAGATATTCGAGTGGACATGTCAAGGAAGTCTTCAAAGAGGGAAAAACATTGTTTTCAGGTCTTACAAGCCCTGCACACCTTCAAGGGGTGTATATATGCACTATTGCCACACATCCCCTTCTATTCACGCAGAAAATCACCAGATTGGTCCTCTTATCGGCAAACACATTTGCCAATGCACTCATGCATTGGACAAATATGTTTGAAGGGGTGTGTTGTGATGAGGGGTAGAAGGAGTGAGGAGAGAAGAACGGACTTACGCAATGGAGAACGACATATGGCCACATCGGAACGCATATACCCAGTATTCAAGGAAAAGATGACGAGAAATTAGAAAGGCTTCCGATCAGGACAGGATCTAGGTGTAGGCACTCACCGTCGAGGACGAATATTTTGGAGCATAGCACAATTCAATGGATCGTGTGGCCGATGACGTGGAAGGGCAATCAAAAGATAGGGTGCTGACCCTGCATCTGGATGGATAATGCCACTGCCATATTAGGAAAATATGCTATTATCGTAGTACGACCAATTTATGTATAAAATCTCAGTAGATAGGATAACGAAAAAACAACTTTTTCAGTCCCATCCATTCCTCTATTAACCGAGGTTTCAATTCAACATATATTCCAACTAATACAATTTGGTGATGTTGTCGTCGATCTCGCCATTTTTCTAGTGCCAGGTACTTGAAGCATGGTGTCAATGCGGAAGTACACATGAAACAATAGATTGCACCTTTCATACTGGCCCGAATTTCAGTGTTATGTCGCTAATGAGGTGTAGACTGAATAGCACTTTGAAACTCCCTAAATTATTAATAAAGATGTACTGTAAAAACAAATTGTAATCACACTTTGCTTTTGTCTATCAGTATAAAATGAGAGAAATTCAAGTTTATTGTTGTGGTCTGCCTAAATTGACAGAAAAGTCTCTATAAATCTTTACTCTACACTCTAGGCTCTTAATCTTGTCATATACAGTTCCTTGTTTAACGTCCAACAGTTAACATTCAATAGCTACCCCACATAGGATATAAGGCAAGTTTCTCAACAAACCTTCTTTCTATTCCATATCTCCCACACTGTCCATATATTACCTCAAATACGTCTCAAGAGAATGAGACACTTGTGTAGATGGGTCTGGCAGATAGGGTTTCCTGGGGTATTCCTGCGCTATTATATCGGAGAGTCAATGTGATAAATAGGTTAATAATCCTATGGAATTTCCTGTGAATTTAGATGTATTTATCACTAGGAAATATATTGCCCTATGGCAATTCTACTGGGAGCTGAGTCCCGGGTTTACTCTCCGCTTAGGCGCCGCACCGGGAATCCGGCCTGGGTGCCAAAGCGTTGGTTTATATGTTTGTGGCTCTCCCACAAGTAAGATATAGTATGTAGTGATATAACATAATATATTGTGTTGGAAACCCAACTGTGACCCGGCCTTGCTGTATGACGAGTAGCTGGTGTGTTGAGCGATTAAGCAGTTCTAATAAGAACTCTCAGTAAGTGAAAACTTCGCTGAGCTTATATTATACTCTACCTAATAAGAACTAGAGGGTAGAATAAGTATTGGGTCATGGTCAATCTATCATGAGATTGTGCATACCTCTCAGTAAGTGAAAACTTCGCTGAGAGGTCACACAATCATGTCACTCCACCATATATGTATCAGGTGTTACGCCGTACTATGCTCCAAGCTTATCTATGTTTTAATCTCAACACCCTCCCTTAAGCTGAGCGTAGTCCGATAATGTGGGAAAATGATTCAACTTTCGGTCGTGCCAGTGCTTTTGTGAACGTGTCTGCAGGGTTGTCATCGGTGTTGACATAATGAATTTCTACAAGTTGTCTTGCTGCGACGTCCCGTATAAAATGGTATCGAATATCGATATGTTTTGTCCGTGCGTGAAATTCATTGTTCTTGACAATAGCAATGGCTGACTGGTTGTCACAATATAATGGGATAGGACGTGTCAGAGGTCTGGTAATTTCGGCTATAAATGCACGTATCCATAGTGCTTCTTTTGTCGTGTGAGTTGCCGCTATATATTCAGCTTCAGTAGTTGACAGTGCGACAATTGATTGTTTCTTCGAACTCCAGGAAACAGCGCCTCCATCTATAGTGAAAATATAGCCTGAAATTGAGTGCCGATGCTCCTAAGATCCCCAATCTGCGTCCGTGTACCCTTTGATACCATTGTGTGAATTGTCATGTTTATCTCCTATGACTAACCATTTTTCCTTTGTCCCTTTTAGGTACCTGAATACGCGTTTTACAGCTTCCCAATGTGGTCGGCCGGGATTTTGCATATATTGTGATAGCATGGATACAGCAAATGCAATATCTGGATGTGTGCCTAGTGCTGCGTACATTAGGGAGCCTATTGCCTCTCGGTAAGGTACATTCTTCATATCATCATATTGACGGGGTGTGCTGGGTGATTGTAGGATAGAGAGTCGTTGATGGGGGTCCAAAGGGGTAGATACGGGCTTTGCATCTTGTAATCCAAACCGTGCAATTATTTTGTCAATATATGTCTGTTGTGAAAATGATATTGAGCGTAAATTTTGGTTCCGTTCTACTTCGATACCCAAGAGCCACTTCAAATCTCCCAGATCCTTGATCTTGAACTCTGCTCTGAGTTGATCTTTGAATTTAATAATTGCGATCTTTGAGTTCCCAGCAATTGTCATGTCATCAACGTCCACCGCAACTATAAGCGCATCTTTATCCATATATCTGTAGAACACGGCATGCTCAACTGCACAGCGAGTGAAGTGTATTTTGCGCATGATGTTGTAGAGGAAGTTGTACCATTCACATCCTGCTTGTTTTAGGCCATATATTGCACGTTTGAGATGACATACTAAGTGTTCTTTACCCGGGGCTTCCAACCCTTTTGGTTGACGCATGTATATTGTCTCTGTGAGGGGTGCATTGAGATAGGCTGCATCAACATCCGTCTGTTCTAGTTCCCAGTCGTTACGTGCTGCAATGGCTGATATAATGCATATGGCAGTGAGCTTCACAGTTGGTGAGAATGTTTCATTGTAATCTATTCCCTCTGCCTGTGAGAAACCTTGCGCGACGAACCTAGACTTGTAACTTGTTATCTCTCCATTAGGGCCATGTTTGTATAGCATTATAACCCTGCTTCCAATAACATTGGCATTCTTTGGTGGTTGAACTAGATCCCAGGTGCCAGCATCATTATGGTGTTGCATTTCTCTTTTGAGGGATTTCTCCCATTCATGCCAGTCATCACGGTGTTTGGCTTCTATAACAGTCTTTGGTGGGTTATCTAACTCTTGCACCGCTATTGCCATCGAGTTCTCAAATGATGTTGATATCGATGGTAGGCTCTCATCCATTTCCTCTTTGAGTTGTTTGTCAATGTGTAGCATTGCTGCAATGGCTGCAACATCTCGTGACAGGTCATTTGGAGGGGGAGGTATTGGCATTCCTTTTGGGAATACTGGTCCTTTTGGCCGAGCTTCAGTTGACCATTCACCTGAATTGATTTCACGAATGTACGCTGAGGGTTTGCGTATCCTATGTCCTTGACCAGATTCTTCATCTTGTATAGGTTCCTCAAAGCCTTCAAGTGGGTCTGAGCATTCTTGTTGGGCATCATTTTGTACGGCATGTTGGGTGTTTTTGGGTACATTCCCTCCCTCACTTTGTATGTCATTCAAAATAACTGTGACCGAGTCATCAAACCTGATGTTTCGTTCAACAGTTACTTGATGTTTTCCTGGCCAATATATCCGGTGACCTTTGCTCTCATCACTGAATCCAACCCATCGACCTTCGTCAGCTTTGGCCTCAAGTTTTCCACGACCCTCTTTTAGGACCCAGACACGTGTTCCCCATTCTGGTATGTTTGAGAGATTCGGTTTCTCTTGATGAAGAACTTCGTAAGGAGTTTTACCTCCTAGAACCATCGTTGATGTTCTATTCTTCAGCCAGATTGCATGTTTGATAGCGTCTGTCCATAAGAATTTGGGGAGGTGAGCAGCAATTATCATTGCGCGTGTGTGCTCTAACAGAGTTCTGTTGAGGCGTTCAGATACACCATTCTGCTGAGGTGTATCATGCACGGTAAGGTGGCGTTCTGTACCTTGTGCTTTGAGGTGTTCTGTAAACGTGTTTGACATATATTCACCGCCTCGGTCAGTTTGCAAAGTCTTTATCTTTCCACCATGTTGCATGTTGACCCATGCTTCATAGGCTAGATATGACTTCATTGTGTCACTTTTTAGTCCCAGTGTTGCTAACGATGACCAGCGCGTATTATCGTCTGTATAGGTGACAAAGAATTGTTTTCCATCATAGCTTTCAGGGTCTGCAGGTCCCCATACATCTGAGTGTACTTTATCACCAAAGTTTGATGCTAATGCACTCTTACGCTCCTTTGGTACAGGTATGCGCGTTATTTTTCCCTGTGCACATGCTGTGCAAAACGTTGGTTTGCTCGTCATATCTAGGTCAACACCAGTTATGTGGCCATCTTGGATCGACTTCTTTGCTGCACGGTAATCAATATGGCCTAAACGACGGTGGATGTCATTGATTGACAGCTTTCCGGCAACATTGGCAGCGTCATGGTGTTCCTCATGTTTTACTTTGTAGAGGCCATCAGGTGCAAGTGGGACTTTGCCTACAAGTCGGCCATTTGGGTCTCGAATGGTACATTTTTGGTCTTTGAGTAGTGCCGAATAACCAGATTTGTCACATCGGGTGAGAGAGACAAGAGTAAATGCCAGTTCTGGTGAGTACAGTACGTTGTTTAGCGTCACATCCGTCATTGATCTACCATTTGGTATTGCTATTTTCATGCTGCCAATGCCAGTTGCATGAAATATTGTCTTATCGGCAGCTTTAATAGGGTGTGGTGGCGTTTCTCTGAAATTGATGAAACGATGATGAGTTGGTGACATATGGTTCGATGCTGCAGAGTCGTATACATCTACACCGAGGTCTTTCAGTGGGCTCTTTTCACAAGACAATGTGATTCCAGGGAATGTCATAGTGAATGCAAAGTCAGTGCTTGACGTTGCGACATTTGCTCTGGTTTTTTCGCCTCTCCTGCCATCTCTTCTTTGACCCCTTTTTTTCGATTTGCGACAGTCAGCTGAGATATGGCCTACGATACCACAGTTCCAGCATTCTTTGTCTTCAGCCGATTTTTGGTTTTTCTGGCCATTTGCTCGTCTTCCCTGTTGCTTCGATGCTGCCATGGCGGTTTCAGAAGCTTTGAGCTTCTTTTCGTCAATGGTTATCCGCTCGTGTTCTTCTATTAGTGCGTCTACAACCTTTATGGGATCCAGGGATGTAGTGGCAAGTTTTGCTGACATTGATATAGCACTAATGAAAGGGCGGTATGACTTGGGAAGGGATCCGAGGATGACAGTAACCAGGTCGTCATTTGATAGTCCAGCGCCCATGCCCTCGAGTTGTGCTTGCATCTTCATCATTTTGTCAAGGTGTGTGGAGACGTTGGAATCATCTTCGCATTTCATTTCATACATGCGGCGTCTGATGTCAATTTTTACTGATAGAGCTTTGCCTTCATGTTTCAGGCATAGTGCATCCCATACCTCCTTCGCATTCTTCAATCTTTGGATCTCAATCTGTGTGCTCGGTTCTATCGACGTGAAAATCTGCGCCTTGATGTAAGCCTCTCGTTGTTCATATTCATCCTGATGTTGTTCTGTGGCTTCTACTTTAGCCCAGTCGTCATCTGACATTACGTGCTTTGCTCCGAAAGTTGGAGGTGGGGGTGGCACCCTCGCAGTGCCCTCAAGGTGTCGTTTTAAACCTTTTCCAGCGTTGAGTACCATCAACGTCTGAGTCTTCCAAGTGACCCAGTTCAACCCATCCCGGGCGAGTTTTGGCATGACGAAACTTTTGATGCTAGGCTCTGCGGGGCCCATAACCTGTTGAGCGATTAAGCAGTTCTAATAAGAACTCTCAGTAAGTGAAAACTTCGCTGAGCTTATATTATACTCTACCTAATAAGAACTAGAGGGTAGAATAAGTATTGGGTCACGGTCAATCTATCATGAGATTGTGCATACCTCTCAGTAAGTGAAAACTTCGCTGAGAGGTCACACAATCATGTCACTCCACCATATATGTATCAGGTGTTACGCCGTACTATGCTCCAAGCTTATCTATGTTTTAATCTCAACATGGTGTCCTAGTCCCGAATAGGAAAGTACGCACTCGGTGCTTAACCTTCGGTCAGCGCGAGTGATGGATCTATAGTTGTAGCCTAATGGCTAGTGCGATGGGGGGCAACGATATAGTTACAATTGCTTGTTTTTGGTTACTGTTCTACACTAAATATCTCTTGTATTTATATGAAATAGAAAGGTGATTGGTAAGACGAAAACTTCACAGAGTGAAGTTTAGAAGCCGGCCTAATGCGGCCGTGCGCGTGGTACACCCGCATATATGCAGTGGGGATGATATGTGTGAAAACTTCACAGGGGATAAGATAGAAATAGAATAGGATATGAAATAGACTGAATATAAATCCACATGCCAATGTATCCCCTTCCCAACGTGTCCAGATGAGGTGAGCCGGCCCTTGGGGTAGGTATGGGGCTGGGTAGAGAGTGTGAGGTAAAACAGGACCCCTGAAAGTCAGGTGAGCCCTCGGATCCACAATCCGGACAGATTGAGCGATTTTTGGCGTTGAGGCCGGATACTTTTTGCCGTTCATGTCCGGACGGAAGGACCAAAATTGACCTTCAAGGCTGGTACGGGAGTCCGGACGAGCTGGAATTTTGGGCTTGTGGCCAGATCCCAAATCCGGACGGAAGTATGTCTACTCAGCATGAAAAATTCAGAGGTGGCCTGGTGGTTTGTAGTGTACATGTGAAGCTTAGGTATTTTGTTGCCAGCTTAAACATTTAAATATGGTGTCATGTTATTTTATTTTATTTTTATTCTACTTTTTTCGGCCTTTCAATCCCATTTCCCTTCCCTATGCCCTATGGACTCCATTGACCTCACTGTCGACACTCCTTTTCATTCTTTGGCCTGGATAGGTGCAGGCAAAAAATTCTCAGATTCACTACCACAAGAAGTGCTCAATGCTAAACAAAAAACTCTCAAAATTCCCAAAGAGTTCCAACACTGCCCCCACCTCTTACCACTCCTGTTTGCGACTTCATCCACCAGGACCTCCCCTTCCAGTCC